>JABSTB010000241.1:0-48758 GCA_013756995.1 Neonectria neomacrospora
GCCTGGGGTGTCCTGGGCGGGGCCGACGCAGACGAAGAGCAGGCCGCACTTGAGGCGACGGATGACGACGGTACCACCACTGAGCTGGACAGTGATGGTGGCGGGCTTGATGGGCTTGGTCTTGGGAGTAGATTGGTATTGGTGCTGGGACTGGCTCAGTTGTTCGTCGTCGGCGTCGTCATCCTCATCCTCGTCGGGCGGGGAGCTGCCGATGGGATCGGGCGTGCGCGAGCCAGGAAGAGAGGAAGGCAGCACAGGAGACGAGGAGGAATGGATGGCGAGGAGAGAGGCAGCAACGGTGGCGTGCGTGCGTAGGACGGAGACGGGTTGAGGACTGGCGTGGGCGAGGAGCTTTCCGTGCGGGCTGGTGAGCAGCAGGGTCGGCAGAGCTGCCGTCTGGTTGGCGTGGAGGAAGGCCGTGAGGCGCTTCGTGAGGAGGAGAGGTGGCGTATGGTTCGGATGGGACATTTGGGAGCGGAGGGAGCGGAGGGAGCGGCCGACCGGGGATGCGATATCGCGCGGGCGGGTGGAGGGAGCTGGATCGAAGGGCGTGGCGGCTCGGACCTTGGAGCTCAAGGGCAGCTGTTGCGTCCCGAGGGATTTGCGTGAGCGGGAGGCGAAAGCGGTGTTGAGACAAGAACGAGGTTTGCAAAGTTCTTCGGTGTGTGCAGCGACGGCCGGCGTTGTTGTTGGTGGATCGTGAAGAAATGGGCAGATGCTGGGAGCTGACGGGTGAGGTTGAAGCTTTGACGACGAGGTGAAATGGAGGAATGGGGCTGGCAGCTTGATGGCGGGGCTCAAGGAATGCCTTCGCAGGGAAGGTACGAAGTACGGCGGCGGTGCGGGGTCCCATCGGTGGCAACGGCAAGTGCTAAGGGCTAGCAGCCTAACGCCAATTGGGCCTCGTTGATTGCGACTGGTGGTGTAAGATCATTGGATCAAATATGTCTTGATTTATACTGGGTGTGTTCACAAAAAGAAACTCAAAATCCCGTTCCTGAATTAATGAATGAATGCATTTCAAAACGACTGGGGTGTAAAACAGTATCAGTCCAAGTTAGAGTGCCGCGGAAGCAGGCCTCGTCATTCTTTCTCCTTCTGCTTTGTCCCCTCCGCCTTGGCCCTCGCCACTCTCCTCCACTCAGCCATATCGTCCTCAAGATCCCGATAGTCCGCCCCTTCCTCCGTCATCTCCTTCCAGCGCTGGTATTCGTTCTCGATGGCCTGGGCTCTGTCGAAGGCTGTACTGAAGGTGTTCGGCTCTGCCTTTGGATCGTGCAGAAGAAGCTCCAAGACCGTTTGGCGCAGCATCTTCGTGTATTTGGCCCGCGACATGTAAGTGTCGATGTTGATCATGGGCGCCCGGCAGCGATGCCCGGGCGGGCAAGGTTTCCAGGGTGAGAACGGCTCTTCGCAGTCTTCCTTTGGAATATGCTCGCAGCCCCCGTAAAGGCACTTGCAACCATCGGTGTGGGCTTGGTTGTCGAGACAGCCTTGTGCCGCGCATCGCTCGACGTGGGCGCAACCGCACTTGTCGCAAGAGAACGTGATGAGTTTGCCGGTCATCATGGTGAATATAACGACGCCGATGGACCAGAGCTCCGTGGCCAGAGTATAGGGACGAGCGTCCTAGGTAAAGAAGTTAGTTCTAACCAATGCTTACTGGAGAACCAGGGCTTACCCCTGCAATGACATCGGGCTCCTCTCTAAGCTTCTTGCCCGTCTCTTCCATTGGCTCATTACCTCGATGTCGGGCCTTTGATATGCCATACGAATAAATGTGTTCGGGTTCATTGGGATATCTCGTGTTGGGCTGTTCCGCCTCCTTGATGGCCGAACGTATGGCATGACATGTTACTGCAGCGTTGCTAAAGTCACCGAGCTTGCATTGGCCGTATGTTTCGATGCCGCGAGGGTGTTGGAAGTAGATGTTGGCGGGCTCGATGGCACGGTGAAGGATGGGAAGCCAGTCTGCATCTACAGACACGAACTCGGGAGGCTCGCTAGACGAGAGTTGTACGTCAGGTTTGAGCCGTCTTCCGTCGTGTAGGTAGGTGACGGCTCGTGACAGGGACCGGAGAACGTGCCAACAGAGAGATTCGGGGAGATAAAAGGACGAACGTTCGACGGGGTGACCAGCGAAGAGCGCACTGAGATTTGCAGCGTCACAAAAGTCCCAGACCAGATACGACTCAGTTTTCCCCGGCTCTTTGTCCCTTTCCTGAGTCCTAGAAAAGGGATGGCGGTCTATGCCCCCGACAAGATTGATGAGGTTCTCGTGGTTGAGTAGACGGGTTAACGCCTCGGCCTGGTTGTGCTGGAAGAGCAACTTCTGCCAGGGGCTGGTCTGGGATCCATCATCACCTCGTGGCTTGTAGTCCTTGATGGGACGGGCAAGATACTGTTCTCCGCGAGGATCGCCTGGCCGGATGGCGATCCACACATTCTCTTCAATCTCTTTGAGGAGCTCAAACTTGGGAGTCTCGTGCTCATTCCGGGAATCACCAAAGGGTGCTCGATCCTGATCCATGGCTTCTTCAACAAGGCAAGATGATTAAAGAGGAAGTTGCTCATTCGAGGTGGCAGGAGTCCATCTTTGGACCTTTGGGACTATATCATTTCTCTTGTCGCTATTGTCAAGTTTGCCTGCATGACTGGCGGTGGGTGGGCGCTTGCCTCATCCTTGCTTTGGAGAACAAAGAAGCAATCGCGCACTCTGTCAATGGTACCTTACGTGGCTTGCTGTTTGTGCTTTTACTCAGCTGAACGTTCTTTGTTCACGACAGCTAGGGAAACCTCTGCAAGCACGCAAGTTCCAGAGGCCACTCTCAAGGTGTAGTGCACTTAGACGTCATCGCAGGCGGAGGGGTATGTAATAGAGGGGAAAGAGTTGCCTCTGGCAGGGAGATAGGGTGTCCCTTGTTGAGGGTTTTAGTTCATGCTCGCGCGATATTGGAGAGGGCTGAGTTGTTTCGCACAAACAAGAGTTGTTTGCTCACGCATCAATCACATTGCCGATTGCTATTTAGACGGGCCGGCCGAGGCTTGGCTTGCAGGGCTTGGCTTGGCTTGGCTTGAGGCTTCGGAACCATGTCCATGATCAGCACCAGGTTCCAGAGCGGAAGACAAAGGACCCTTCTTGTTGAAATTAATCCGGAGCCAGACTTCAAACACCCGTTGAACCTACATCGACGAACCAACTCGTGACGATCAAAATGGGCTGGTGGAAGGGCCGCCCATCTCCCGCCGGCGCCGAAATGGGCGTCTGGAGTGCAGGTGACGTTCGGCCTTCTGGGAGGCCGTTGAGGCCGCTGAGGCCGGGAGATGGCGACTTGCGCTCTAGACTATGAGCAAGGCCAAGATCATCCGTGTGCTACGGCGCTTTGTGTCATCGTGTCATGGATGGACGCGGGGGAGGCAGCCCGGGCACTTTTAGCTCGTTTCATCCGCAACGGGAGGGAGGGAGTTGAATGCGCCGGGACGGACGTGGGATTTGTGGGATTTCGCGGCCATGTAACTGGTCTGAAACGGGTTGTGTTGCTCAGACGCGAGAACCAGCCAATTGTGGTCACACTGAGTAGGTCGGGCGACGCGCAGCCGGTCTGTGTTTGGACAATCTGACTGGAGCCACGAACTTTCGTTGTTGTGTTTATTATCGTCGCCGCTCGTAGGGTGAGCTGCAAGCGGCAAGAAGCAGGAGGAGCAAAGATGGTAGCAGAGGCAGAGGCCGTGAACCGCTGGCGGCTATTCTGCAGCCGTCGACTTCTCGTTCATCCTTGGAAGGAGGAACCAGGATTGGATGAGATGCATTCGCTCGGATTTCGGGTGGCGGTTGGACCCTCGTCTGGGCATGCGCCAACTACCTGGGAGCGTTTTGAGTGGCCAGTGCTATCCCCGCGCCACCCGCAACCAGGGCCCCTGAGTGGCTCCCTGATTAGGTGTCTGGTGTCTGATACACGCTCTGACGGCTTTTGGAGAATCCTCTGAGGCCACTGAAGATCTCTCAGACAGCGGGCAGAACTCCCGTCCATTGATCACGAGCTGTCCGCTTCTGAATGTCCTGTGGCGAGTGCTCTTTGCACCAACCAGCAGCCGCGGCGCCTCCAGCTCCTCAACAATGGTTCCTCTATACGGCCACACCTTGGAAGCGCTAAACTCTATGCGGCCTGGGCGGTTGGTACCTGCGTTGGGCGTGGCGCCCGCTGTGGACGGGCTGGCTGCATCGCCCACATGGGAAATCGGCCGGCCCCAGTTTGATGAATGATTATACGGTGGGAAGGTGGGAAAGTGGCAGGTGGCAGGTGGGAGGAAGGTGGGAAGGTGCCAGGCAAGTTGGGAAGGTCGGCCCCGTCCATTGCTGGAAGCCGAATCCGTCTGGCTCGCGCCTCTATTGTCGTGACCACTGTTAGCGGCCTCCCCCTTCATTTCCATCTCTCCTCTCCATCCGCCGTTTTCATCCCAATCCCTTCCGTTCGCAGCCTGCCTTGCGATTGTAATGGCCGCTAGAATAGGCCTTTGTTGTTTCCGTCGCTCTCGTCACTCTTTTGTCGCATTCTATTAAATCCGCCCTGCAGCCATCTGAAACTACAATACGACACCCTGTCGTCAACATCCGTTCCTTTGTTCCAACTTGCGTTGCCGCCTCGTCGCGCCGCTCCAGCTCCCGCGCCTCCGTCCACCATCCTTCGCGAATCCTCCAACATCTCTCCGCCCGGGCATCCGACCTCCCCGCGTGCGCACTACAAGCCTTGACACTGACATCTTGATCTCCCCATCGTCAAACCTCCATCTGTCGTTAGTCGGTTGATGTTTCCAACCGCACCCTCAGCTCTCTCTATCAGCGACATGCCCTCGTCCTCGCGATCCTGACGGCCCACCCGCGCGCACCGACCAGTGCCGTCACCCAGCTCAGTGCCCCACTTGTGTTGCACCCACGCATCCACTCACTCGAACCCACCCCTCGAGACATCTCACCCTCTCTCTTCCCTCCCTCACATTCTCCCGGCGAGGAACCAACTCGACATATTCGTACGATCTCGTACGCTTGCTCTGGATAGCAGCACAGTCGAACCCTTCGCAGGCGAGGATCGACCTGTGTTTGACGGCAGGACCGCTCAATCGGCAGCTACACTCTTTAACTCAGATACCCGACTCACGAGTTTCCCTTCGTTCTTCATTCTTCCCAGCGATTTCTTTTTATTCGGCCGGCCGTTCGCTACTTCGTTTTCGTCATCGTTTCATTCGCCAATATGGGTTGCCTCAGCCACCGCAGCAAGCAGACCGAGCAGACGGCGGACCAGAGATGGGAGTACATCAACCTCAAAGACTTCAAAGCCAAGGGTTGTGGTACTGTCTTCGCATACATTTACCTCTGGATTATGCTGCTCATCTCAATTGCCGTGTACGCCGTCGACAGTTTTACCGCCGTCAACTTGCTCGCCTTTAACCGCTGGTCTGGTGGCATTGACCCGGCTATCAGTATCGATATCAGCAAGTGGATATTCTCCATCTGCATCATTCTCTCCTTTCTCAACCTTGCTTACGAAGGCTACCGTGCCTTTAAAGTCATTCGGCGGGGGAACGTTGCTGAGTGCTACTTGGACAGTCTTGCTGTCAGATGGGAATCCATCCGAATGGGCTCCGGTCTCGGGTTCAGGAGGTTCCTAGTCTTTGCGGAACTCACCAAGAGCAAAAAGGGCGCGGAGTACATTGCTCTATTCACCTACTTCAGCTTCCAGTGTAAGTTCGAGTCCGCAAAAATTAAAGACTGAGATTGCTAACATGCTCACAGCCTGGATTCGTGTCATCATTTGCTCAGGACCTCGTCAGGTGATCAACGCCTTCACAATCAAGGCCGTGTATGAATCCCAGCTCGCCGTCAGCAACGAAGACGTGGGCAGTTCCATTAAGGGATTCTTTGAAAAGATCAAAACCCTTGCCGAGAAGGACTACCGTCAAGCTCTGACCCTCTCAGGCATGTGCTTTACTTTGGTGGTTTGGGTCTTCTCAGCACTATTTCTTCTCACCGCTGTGCTTTTCTGGGTCTTCTTTCTCTGGCACTGGATTCCCAGTGCCGATGGTGGCCTCTCGGGTTACTGCGGACGCAAGGTCACCAAGACTTTGATGAAAATTGTGACCAAGACAGTCAACAAGGCACTCGCAAGGGAAGAAGCCAATCGCCTGCGGGCTGAGTTCAAAACAGCCAAAAGAAATGGCGAGAAGCCTCCTATGGAGCGTGTCGCAACTCTGCCCACCCTGCCAAATGTTGGCCCTCTCAACAATGACAAGTTGCCAGACATGCCAATGCTGGGACGGAACGACACCATGATGACACTTCCTGCTTACTCGTCACGCCCAGGAACCCCGCGTGATACAGAGATGAACAACATGGAACAGAGGCGTCCGGTGCCATCCAGAACGGGAACCATGGCTTCTAACGCAACCTACTCATCACGAGCGCCCCTGGTATCCACCGCCTCTGATATGGGCTACGGGAGATCGCCATCCCCTACCCCCCAGGTGCCCAATTTGGGCCTGGGGAACTACCCCCCACCGCGATCCACGATGGCCAGCTCGCAGGGCAACTTTGGCTCCCAGCCTCTTCGCCCGATGTTGTCGACTTCGAGTATGAATCGCTTCACCGAGACTCCGGCCCCCATCCATGGCGAGTCAATGCCATTCCCCCCTCCAGCTCGTGCGCCGAGTGCACGACCGATGGATAGCTTTTCGCAATCTGGGGGATCTTTCGGCCCCCCCTCGAACACACGTGGGCCAGCTCAGAGAAGTTACGAAGCCTACAACCCAGATGGCCGAGAAAGTCCAGCACCGATGGCCAACCCCTACTGGGACGATGAACAAAGACCAATGAACCAACCCGTGCGAAGCGCCACGGGGCCACCTCCTCCCCACGGACCCCAGTACCCTCCACAGCGGAACATGACGGCCCCCATGCCGCCTCGTGCACCCGTTGCAGAGTATGCTGATCGATACTCGACGACTTCTGTGGCTTCAGCCTCGGTGGCCGCCCCACGGGCTGGTAACATGAGAAGCGCCACAGGGCCACTTCCTCCCCGTGGACCCCCTCAGTACCCTCCGCAACGGAACATGACGGCCCCCATGCCGCCTCCAGCATCCGTCGGAGAGTACTATGATCGATATTCTACGGCTTCTCCGGGGGCTGCTAGTGCTCGAGCATCTCCTGCACCTCGCATGGGTCCTTCACCTGGCCCTGGCGGACCGCCTCGTGGGTACGACGTTGAGTCTCAGAGGGGACGGGAATATTGGAATTAGGAAAGCATTTTCATGCTGATTGCGAAGGGGTCGAACTTCGAGAAGGATTATTAACGATTTTAACGATCCGGGGCCATGGAGTTGGCATTGAGGAAGCGTAGTCTGGTGTAATATTTGATATCCAATTCTGCATTCTAGGTTGAAGGGTTAGAAGAAATACTATGATTGGGGTATATTAGTCACACTTAGGCTCGGCGAAATACAGCGACGTTGCAATAGTGGCTGTTTGTAGTTTCTGGACGTGATCTGACTGGTTCGACGATGCGACCGCTTCGGGCGATGGGATGTTGAATGACACCTTCTGGTTTTCTTTGGTGCTGATGTCATGGGCGACGAAAGCTACCGTAAGCCCACGCACGCCCTTCATGTCTAGTGATTTGTCAACGCCATAGTTAGAACGCTACATTCCAGAATACCTCCCATTGTGCAATATTTCCTACATATCTCCCCAGCCGGGCCTCCCGTGAGGTCAATTTGTAGGATCCTCAGTCTCTGCCACTTACTTGTAATCATCTTGTTGAGTCAGTGCATCACCACCCTGCTCTCGAATACCTGCGCCAAGATGCCATCTCTCATTTCTGAATTCCACGAAGGCGAGCGCGCCATGCACCAGTTGTTGAAGGTGCCGCGCCACGAGAACCCGACGTCTCCCGGCCTGCCCATGCGGTACGCCATGCGGGTGATGCAATCGTCCCTCGTTGCCCTCGGCACCCTCGACAATGCCGGCCGGCCGTGGACGACCGTCTGGGGCGGAGATCGAGGCTTTGCGAGACCTGTCGCTGAGGGCGTGCTCGCGTTGAACAGTGCTGTCGACACGAAGCACGATCCGGTTTTCAAGGCGCTGTGGGTGGGCGCGGATGTGGAAGACGGCGCGGTAGTCCAGACGGGTGCTGGAGATGGCAGGCCAATGGCCGCGCTGTCGATTGACCTGGAGACGAGGGATCGCGTCAAGCTTATGGGAAAAATGATTGCGGGAGCGGCGACTGGCGGTGGCAAGGAGGTGCAGATGGCCATGGCTGTGACGGGGAGCTTGGGCAACTGTCCCAAGTATCTCAACAAGAAGGACGTAGTGTTGAACGAGATGAAGCCCGAGCTCGTCTCTGACAGCTTGCCTTTACCGCGAGAGGCATTGGATCTCATTGGTAAGGCGGATATGTTCTTCCTTTCGAGTACGAATGGGGAGGATATGGATACAAACCATCGTGGTGGAAGTCCTGGATTTGTGAGGGTGGTGAGGAACGAAGCAGATGGCTTAGAGTTGGTGTATCCAGAGTGTAAGTCTCCCATCAACCTTCCCAAATTAGACGTGCTAATGCGGGCCTCAAGTCTCCGGAAACAGACTGTACCAGACCCTGGGGAACTTCAAGGTCAACCCTCTAGTTGGGATGATGATCCCCGACTTCGACACCGCCGATGTGCTCTACCTCACAGGCTCGGCTTCTATCCTCGTCGGCGAAAAAGCCTCTGCCTTGCTTGCACGCACCCAACTTGCCGTAAAGATCTCCATTACTGCTGCTAGCTTCATCAAGTGTGGCCTGCCCTTTCGTGGCTCTGTGCTGGAGTATTCGCCGTACAACCCGCCAGTCCGGCATCTCGTCTCCGAGCTAGATACGCACATCGCATCTCTTGGAAACTCTCAGCCCAACATCTCGGCGAATCTTGTTAAGCGCGAGATAATTACACCGTCTATCAATCGCTTCACGTTCGAGCTTTCGTCGCGAGGTGGTGCACCACAGTGGCATGCAGGACAATACGTCACGTTCGACTTTGAGCCCGAGTTGGGCTCGGGCTACTCGCACATGCGGGACGAAGACCCTCAGAGCTTGAACGACGACTACGTCAGGACGTTTACGGTCTCGAGTCTTCCGGGGTCGAGCAAGGTACAGATCACGGCTAGGAAACACGGACCCGTGACAAACTTCCTGTGGAAGCATAACCTGCGTGTACCGCTGGACATTCCCGTCCTCGGGTTCGGCGGCGAAGAAGCCTTCCGCATTCCGCTAGACCCCCGAGCGCCGCAGCCCGTGTTCATCGCCGCGGGCGTAGGCATCACGCCGCTCCTCGCACAGGCCCAAGCAGTCCTCGACGCGGGCGTTCCCCTTCAGTTGTTCTGGACTCTGCGTGGGGAGGATATCCCCCTCGCGGTTGACACATTCGCCAAGATCCCCGCGCTGGCGGCTGCTACAACGCTCTTCGTCACGGGGCAGGCGCACCAGAAGCAGATTGGACGGATGGGGACTGAGGTGGAAACTCGAAGAATGGGACGAGAGGATATTGAAAAACTGAAAGGGCGTGGCCGCCAGTTCTTCCTCTGCACAGGGCCGGGTCTGTTGGCGGCGCTGGGGAGTTGGCTGGAGGGGGAGGAAGTTGTCTGGGAGGACTTTGGATACTGAGAGGATTAATTGACAGGGAGAAGAAAAGTATTTATTAAAATGAACCCTTTTACTATTGGGATGGCTCTCGACCAAGCGGCGTAAAGCTCCCTCTAAAGGGCTTCTGGGTGTTGGCAAGCCGCTCATCATTGAGAACCCAGACGCCCTTCGTCTCAGAATCCGACAAAGCCCAGCCTGTACCCTCTGCTAGGCGATGATAGACCTCGTGCTGGTGCCCAGGTATACTGCTGAAGAACAAAGGCTCCCACGTTTTCCCATTTCTCTTCTCCTCCAGCCTCATTTCCCGTTGCGCTTCCTCTACTTTCTGCTTGGCCGTCGATGCCGCCCACAAGTCGCCCTTTTCTAGCCCGCCGATGACCTCCTTCCAGGCAAATCTCGACTCCCACGGGTCTTGGTCCTCGATGCGTTCGATATTCATAGTCGCCGGCGGGTTTTCGACAGCATCGACCTTATACGTCTCCAGAACCTCTCCTGTCGCCCCGTCTTTGACCTCCCAGCCCTCACTCCACACTCCTGTTACCTTGTACCTACAGGATTTCTTGGCGTCGCTCTGGTGATACACCCGGGCCTCGAAGGAGTTCTTCTTCCCTCGCAAAAAGCCCTTCCCTGAGAAATTGATCTCCGATACAAATCCCGTGCTGGACGTGATCTTGCACGTCCCCAACGTTTCGGGGTATAAGCAGGCGGATAAAAACCCACGGACCTGAACTTCTGGCAGCGGCAGCAGATAATCCTCATCAAACTTGTCGATATGAAGTATCGCATGGCCGATTTGACGGATGTTTACTGTTCCAGAAAACGTCATTTCAACACGTGCATACCCGTCTGCCCGAATGCCATGCTCTTGACTTGCAATGTGCATCGCCGTAATGGGCGGATGATGGCTGACCTGCTCAGCCACGAGCCTCGTCGTGGCCTTGGAGTGAGAGTCGTTCCAAGACGCAAGAAACAACTCCCCGAGGAATGCGTTTAGCGGTTTCTTGACGCTGACACCCGGCGCGCCGGCCACGTAAAGTTGGCTGCGAAGACCAATGAGGAACATTCGCAGCACTAAAAGACTGCGTCTCTGAGGGTCGTCCTCAATTGCCGGCGCTACAAAGACGTCTGGTCGCTGAGCCCAGGAGTGGGGATTCTCGACAACAGAGGACGGAGCCAAGAAAAAGGACGGCGCTGTGATATTGGCGAGGTCTCCTCTGACTGTAGAAAGGAACTTCCGAATTTTGTTAGTTCTTCTTCATGCAGCGCAAGCCACCGGCCGAATGGCACTGATGCCTTTATGGAGCTGCCGTGGGAAGAGTTGCTCTCTCACCTTGACTAAGTCGATAAACCGGGACGACATTGGCTTGCCATCGGCGCCAATAGTCAAATTTTGTGTCGTCTCTTGGCGAGTCATTGCGTTTGCGGGCAACAATGGACCGTGGAGGAAAAATGTAGTACTGGAGTAGGATAAAGCTGATCTGCTTCAACTTCTATGAATACTTTTTTGGATGTGACCTGGTGGTTTGCTCTTTATGAAGCCCAGGATATCACGAAAGTAGGCCAAAAACGTACGAATAGTACCTCGCCGATGCAAGATTGCGTCGAAAACTGTCTAAGCCACATTTGCGGTCGGTCCGGCGTTATCTATCTGCCCGACAAGTCGCTCCAATCCTAGTGTAAGGTGGATGTAATTGCAGGCCGAGAAACTCAATCTAAGCGATGGCTGTGCTTGCCCGGATGCGCGAGCTTCCGGGAATTTTATGGGAACGTCCTTGGACACGGGACCGTCTGAAGGGTATCGGGTATCGGCAATGTTACATCCCCGTTTCGTGATCGGGGTTCGATACCTCGAGCTTCAATGCTGAGTCTTGCATGGAACCGAATAACATTGCAATTAAAGGATAGGAAGTCGAACACTACAGAGTCCTCGAATTTAGAGATTGAATGGTTTTGAAGTCGGTTTTTACGGATGAGTTCAAATGAGATAGTTCTTTATAGGCCGATGCCTTTCCGTTATTGTCTAGAACGCTGTCATGAGCGACACATCGCAATTTATCAGGTCATGGATCAAATCGATGACCTGACAATGTTCTTCCCAGAAATCAATCCGCTCCCTTTCTCGGTGAAAAAAGTCCTCCCTTTAGCTGCACTCACGACAAAACTAGGAATCTTGATCCAGTTATACTGTCCAGTGCCCTTCTTCTTCCCAATAGTTACGAAAACCTGTGGCATGATTGTAGGCTTTAGTTCTTTGACGTCTCCTGCTTTCCCTATGAGCACCGAGTGCAGGTTTTCCGCCAGATGGATTGCTTGTCTTTCAGCATATATAAGCTGTTTAGGCTCAAGATCACCGACATCCCCAGCACCCCAGACATTGTCCAATCCCACAGCTCGAAGGTTCCTGTCCAGCTTCAAATTACCTCGCTCGTCTAAAAGATGAGCAGGTAGGAACCGACTGTTAGGTCGCATTCCATACAAGGGAAGGTACAGGTCTGCGACAAGAGTTTTGCCATCAGATAGAGTAATCAAAACCTGGTCACCTGCCGGGTTGGCGGTGACTACCCGTACACCACCAATAATTTCCACCTGGAGCTTTTCGAGCTCGACCGCGGCAGTCTTTCCAACCTCAGGACTTAGAATAGGGAGAGGCTTGCTGCCCTCGATAATAAGAGTAATCTGCTTAGAATCCCCATAGGCGTAACCAAGTTCTCCTGCAGTCTCAACGCCGGTTGGCCCTCCGCCTGCGATGACAATGGACTTGGCAGTCTCCACGTTACGTTGCAAAGAATGCAGCGCGGCGATGCTATCATCATAGGTCCCAACTGTCGTAAACGGTAGGGAGCCTGGATATGATGACCCGGTGGCAATGATCAAGTGTGTGTATGTGATGTTTTCGACATCATTGGCAGTTTTGATGGACACGCTGCTCGTGGTTGTATCGATGCCCGTGGCTGTACCGAGCACAAACTCGAAGGCGTCATGACCGTAATTTGCAAAGCCAGGCTGGATACAGTGGAACAGCTCTTCATCGGTGAACCCACCGGGTACTATGCCCCGTACGGCTGCAATGTTCCAGAAGTGATGGGTAGTCGATGACACCAAGATAACTTTGAGTTCCTTGACTTTGGGTTTCGTGTATTTGAGCAACTTGTGCGCAGTGCCGATTCCAGCGTAACCTGCGCCCAGTATCACTACTATCTCTTTCATTGTATGCGCTGCGTGTTGTGTAGAATGAAGGTGATGACGAATGACTTATGATAGGGAGAGAGGCGACAATACTGACAGAAATCCTACCTTTGCAGTACATACCCAGTGCGTGTTTATATCCAAATGGTCAACGCCCCTCCCGAGCTACAGCTTTCTTGCAATCCAAAACCGGGTTAATCAACAGACCGAGGCATGGGAGTTGTTGGTCCGATGGTTAGAAAACTCGCCGATTGATACGCGTATTGAGGCTGTGCATCGTATTCGGACTGGTGGTATTCGTACACGCATACCCTTCTGTCTCAATAGAGCCTAGGCTACGTAGGAACAAAACCTAATAGTTTAGGTAGATTTGCCTCGTATACGAACCGAAAATCTCAAGCCTAGGAGCGGACACAGGGTTAAGGGAAAACAGACGGCCCGCAAAAACACACTTCTAAGTTCTTACCATTGCCAACGGGATAGAAAACACACACACATCAAAAGCAATCAAGTAAAATATGGGAAACCCACGGTTTAGCCAATATGGGACATATATATCTTTCTCGCCTGTACTAGACCTGTATATGGCCAAGCGCAATGAGGAAGGCTGCTCGGTTTGGGGCAGCGCTGCTTGCCACAAGGGCGTTGCATAGCAAACAGCATTTCAGGCCTCATATGAGGTGATTTTAATATAGATATACTATAATTCACAGAATAAAGCATCAAGCCGTGGACATGGCTAGCAAGACTAGTTCTCCCCCGACTGTTTGCCATTATCCCATCACCGAAAGCTAGTGTCTTTTGGTGGCTGGAGAATGATCGAGTGAACAACTTGGTTCAAGATTAAAAACTCCAGGCCAAACTAGGGAGGTGCCGAATATATTATGGCGATGAAGGTGGCGCTGCGACGCGCATGTAGTAATGCTTCGGGGACTCGGCGGCGATAAGTTGGCGAACCATCATCCTCCAACTTACAGCCTAATCAGGCGATTAGGCTGCGTGGATTTCTGCTGTTCCAGCTCTTGGGCATCACAATTCATTTCAGGCGTCTGATTTCTTTGACCGCCGTATTCCTGAAGAAACATCTGCATCACTGTCTTCTCGTCATGAACGGCGAAATAGGCGCAAGCCAGCAACAAGCGATCCCTTCAATTGAAGAACTGTTACCTCGCCTATATCACCATGGATCATCTTATTAGACTTGATCATGATGATCTTTGGGGGTTTCGAACTCCAGGGGTTGAAGCACTGCGCCCGTCGACCCATCACTTTCCATTCCTCCAGTATGTTGTTCTGAACGTCCTATGCAGATGTAGCAGGCATCTCTGGCATAGCACAGAGGGGGTTTATTCAGGCTTCGAACTCGCCAAGTGGATCAAGCTTCATAACACGATCAGACCTGATTACGACCTTAACCATGAGCCTAGGCAAGTCTTCTTTATGAACTGGCACGGGCTAATACCCCCCACCTGATCAGCATCCACCCACCACTTCAGTCTTGTCTCGAAAAAGAAGCAGAGTTCGGTGATTATCTCCTTCTAGCAGCTCTGAGGAAAAACGAAACTGAAGCTGTCCAGACATACCATAATGCTATAGCGATCTCCCTAACACCATACAGCACTACTCGGAGCCAATCCAGCGTCTACAGCCAGGATTATCAGTCGGAAAGAAATAGCACGTTAAGCAACCTAAATTTGAGGTTCAAAGGGGAGATCTCTGCTCAGACGTCTTGTGCCAGCGGTCACCAGCGAGTTGTTCACCTGTGTTCTCGAGACTAGGATCTTTCTTTTCGACTGCAAGGATGGAATCGGACGGACTCCGTTTTCGTACGCCGTACTGGCCAATGAAATGATTTCCAAAGTCCTCTTCGAAACGGGTGAGGTTGACATAAACCCAAGAGACAATGCCGGGCGCACTCCGTTGTCGCGGGTTGCCAGTCATGGTAGTGGAGCGGTCGTTAGGCTTCTTCCGAAGACGGGCTCCGCCGACATAAATTCAAGAGGCACGAGCGGTCGAACGCCGCTTTCTTGGGCTTCTGAACGTAATGAGCGAGCTCTTGAGCCTTTGAGCTCGGACAAGAGATGTTCATGTTGACTCAACAGAAACTAACGGTCGCAATCCGCTGTCTTCGGCTGCTGGAGATAATATAGGAGCTGTTAAGCTCCTCATTGAAACCGGCAAGGTCGATTTGGACTCAAGAGGCTGAAACTGGCGGACGTCTCTCTCCCGGGCTGCTGAGGAAAACGTGGCAGCCGTAAGGCTACTTCTTGAGACTGGGAAGGTCAATGCAGGCTTGAAGAACAAATATGGTCGTACGCTAGATTCGTTTGGTAGCGGCCTAGCCTATTGTTCCTTGGTGGAGGCATTCAACGAAGCAGACGCCGGCTCAGGGTGTATGCTTAGGCGATTGATTGTCATCCCGTCATTGGAAACCTCGCGCAATGGACCCTCCACTATCAGATGCTTCAAGAGGAAATAGACGCGGACATCGACTCGTGGGAAACGGTGGCCTTCCTGGCGCAGAGGTACTTCAAAGCCAACCTTGCAACCAACGCTCATCCCCCAGAGCGTCAAATAATACATTCATGATTTTCTTGAGGATCGTTTTGCTCGTCTACCTTAATTGTTTTCTTTCGAGGTTCTTCATGACGAGAGTGTGCGAAACTAGGCGCTCTGGCCCAGATAACAATTGCGTAGGTCCGTCTACTCAGCCATTGATTTTGGTGGGTTGTAGAGACTCAGCGCAGATGTACTTTGCTTGGTTTGGTAAGGGAATAAACAACATAGGGGAATTCCAAAGCAGTGACAGGTTATAATGGGAGCAGACAAGGAGCAGACAAGGACACCGTGAGCGGGAGGCCTCAAAGAGTCAAATATCTCGATTCGATGGACCTGAGGGTCCCAAAAGTGGTGGGATCAATGGCAATCTGACAAGTTCAGGGCTCTTGCTACATTCGGTCAGCCAACTTCCTCACTTCCTGGGGAAACCAGTTCGACGAAACAAAACCCTCAGGCGACCCCAACAGGTCCGTTGTCGGCGGCTAGAATTGCGCTTTCCACGTCGCGCGGTCTGGGTCTCCTCCGCCTCTCCGGTCCACCGAGCAGGTGGGGACAGGTGAACCTAGTGTCAAAGCCTAAGGTTACGCGAAGAGCGCAAGCACAGGACGACAGGGTGACAAGCCAGTCAGGGTGTACTATGTATAGGGGCAGTTCATGATTCAGGACCAATCCTAGGTTGGTCTGAGTCTTTCACAGGGTTCTCCTGCCTGCGGAACCGCTCGTCAAACCGGCAAACGACAATGCTGGACTCGTCTCTTGCGAGGCGTGTATCGTGTTGAGCAAATGGACAAGAATACCAGCTACAGAAGAGTTACGGCGGCATGAGGAAGATGTGCGTAGCCCAAACCCGATTGCTGGGTGTGTGTATCGCAGCGTTCGCTGGAAGCACAACAGCATGGAGGAGCTCCACGGTTCTGGGACTACTTCGCAGAAATTGACCGCACTGAGCGAATTAAGCGATGATGAACCGGTTAAATTGCAGGCGGGAAATCGGAAAACTAGCTCCGAAGATTGGATCTCAGACAGCGTCCTAAGAACGTGTACGTAGCAGGTGCTCGACGTTTCCGACAGGCCTTGTCTCGAGGATTTCCCTTTCTCGTGTAGCTTCGGCCCAGGGGTTGAAACAATCATGCAAGGCGTTGGGGAATAGCAGATGCCATTGCACAGGTGAGGATGACATGATTGATGATAAATCGTAGATTGTGCATTTCTCGTCACGCGTTGCCAATAAACCGTTAGGAGAGTGGGGAAAAAAAGTTGGCAAGGTCAGACAGCAAAGATCAGACAGCATGACTGTGGAGAAAAGAGGTGAGACACACAGCGGTTGGCATATAGCGCAGTATGTACCTTGAAAAGCACGAGGACGAATCCATGATCTGTCTGGAGAGTGCGATATTTACACAGCACGCATCTCCGCTTTCGTTGACGTACAGTACCGTAACCGTACCTTGTTGGCGCGCCGAGTATTGTTGGCATGGCATTGCAACACAAGACGGATTACCTACCTGCATCAATGAAACCCAACAAGCCTACAGCTTGAAAGATTCCGTAAGGGAATTCTGTCATGATTGGTCCAGCAAGATAAAGGTGCCAGCCTAGCATTCTCCATTCCCAGGAAAAACGTTTCGTGGGGTAATTAAAAAGAAAAAAAGGAACCAACCCAAAACATACCTACCGTTGCTCATCAGGGACGAACGGACGCACCAAAGTGTGTAGTAGGATGGGAGATGGGTAAGTGGCCCGATTGCTTTGAGTCACTGGGCTGACAAAGCTGGGAGTCGGCCGGAAACGTTTGTAATTGACGCCGAAAAGTAACCTCGACCTGGCGGCGGAGTGCCAAGGTTTGGTAGCTTTGCAGCCAACGATCTGACAGCACCGAGGAACACGAACGAGTAACAAGCTGCAGCACTGCAGCCGTGATGCGCACTGGGTTTCTGCGGGTGACGGAGACGTCGGAAGGCGGAGGTGGACAGCGGGAGGGCGGCAAGGCACTGTGGCCACAGGCCAAGAGATCCGGAGGCCTCGATCTCCAGCCCTGGACGGGTGTGGTGGTGTGTGGAGGCGGGCGCAGGCGAGCACAGCGCTGTCGTGTCCGCAGAGCCACGCAGGCAGGTGACCCAACAGAGCAATCCCCAGGTGCCCCGGAGGTCTGAGAGGCAATCCCCGGACTCCCAAGATCCGTCCCTAACAGATTAGATCGTCGGCCTCTAGTCGCAGCTGACGAACCACGGCCGTCGACTAGACAGAGATGAGACGTCAGCGAGGCCGTGGCTGGGGTTTAGCCTCGTAGGTTTGGGCAGTACCAGGAACCAGTTAACTGGGTAGCACCTTGTTTGGATGACGAGCTTCCCTCGACCCGGGGAAACGGCGTGCTCTCTGAACGAGGCTTGCACCGGCGGCGTCATTCCCCCGCCACTAAAACAAAGGCCGCCAACTCCTAGACTGGAGGTGCGTTGCTGCGTGGGTATCCTTCAGGCCCTCATCAATCACGCACGCTCGTTCATCGACTAGTAGGGAGTTCCTTTGGAGCGAGCGGAGCGAGAGAGACAAGGATGCCATCCAATGCGTCGTGAACAGAAAGAACCTGGATAGGACATTGACAAGGGTCGGCCGGAGGAGAGGAGGAGGGAAGGGAAGCCCCCGCAGCCCACATAACGACCGTAGCCCTGTGGTGTAGTACGCAGTTACAGGACCGGAGAGTCACTGCGCAGTTGTCTTCTTGGTTCAGGTCCGCAACATTCAGCATTGGAGAGGTTGAAAGCAAGGTCGAGACGTTGCACATGGCAGCCAGCCCCTGTGTTGTCCGTCTGGGGCAATAAGCAGCACCCTAACTAACGGCCCTAAGGGGTAACGGAGGCCCGTAGCACTGGGCATGGCGTGGAATGGCGTGCGTGTGGGTGTCAAGGCGTGTCTGCGTGGCCTAGACCAGTTGACCAGTTGGTGGCCAGCGCCTAGTTCTGGTGGATGGAGGGGAGAGAGCCACTGTATTCGTAGTTGCTTAGGCGGATCCACTATTCTTCACCAGCAGTTGCAGGCCCCAAGAATACTAGAGACGACCGGCAACGAAAACCTTCCTTCCCTCGCGCTCTCCCTCTCACTGACTCTCTCCTCTTCACTCTTCCATCATATCTCACTCTCTGCCACTCGCTCTGTATCTATCCCAATTCTCCTCTCTTCGCCGGTCCTCTCCAAAAACCCCCTCAACAACTCTGCGCGACAGCGATAGCGACAACGCCAACATCCGATTAACCCGCTCTCTCGCTCTCCTCGCCCGCTCTCGGCGCTCCCGTCCCGCGACTGCGCCGTCTATCACTTCTACCCCTCCACCAAAACCCGTGCTCAGTCGCCTGTGCCTAGACGTCGCTGCTCGTCTAGGCATTCCCCTCCGAAGACGCCGAGGCTCCCCGACGGCTCGGAATTCCCTCCGCCTTTCATTCTTGCGGGCTTTCTTATAGCAGTATCTCAGTGCTATAACCGCTGCAGCTTGGCATTATTCGCCCTCTAACATTACTGTAACTCGGCAACTGTACCTCCGGAGTGCTGATTGTGTGCACCGTTACCCCACCGCCGACGCCTGTCAACGACTTAATTAGCCATCGGTTCCGGCCGCCACCACAGCCAAACCCCTCGTCGTCATCTGTGACTTCCAAGCACCAATCTTGCAACACGACACCAACTTCCTTCGTCGCACTCGTACTCAAACAACCACCACCGCAACCTCACACACATCATAAATCCCATCATGGCTTGCGACTATCAATATGTCAAGGACAAGACGCCCGAGGGCTACTCCTTCCCCTCGCACCGACTTCAACGTACTTGCGATCCTTCCCTTGTCCCTTTGGTCCTGGTCGCTTGTGGCTCATTTTCCCCGATTACTTTCCTACACTTGCGAATGTTCGCGATGGCCAGGGACCACTGTCGCAATGAAGGTCAGTTTATGCTAGTTGATAGCCACTAGTTTAAATCCCGAGAACGTCTGCTAATGCGTCTCACGACAGGCTTCGAAGTTATTGGCGGCTTTTTGAGTCCAGTTTCGGACTCATACAAGAAGAAGGGCCTTGCTCCGGCCCAGCATCGCATTCGCATGTGCGAGATGGCCACCGAGAATACTTCCAAGTGGTTGATGGTCGACCCCTGGGAGGCTGAGAGCCCGACCTACATCCCGACAGCCCGTGTGCTCGACCACTTCAACTACGAAATCAACGAAGTCATGGGCGGCGTCGAGTGCACTGATGGCACCCGTAAGCGTGCCCGTATCGCCCTTCTCGCCGGCCTCGACCTGATCCAAACCATGTCCACCCCCTCGGTCTGGGACGCCCGCGATCTCGACCACATTCTAGGCAACTACGGTGTCTTTGCTCTGGAGCGCTCCGGAATAGAGCTTGGCTCTGCCTTGTCAAACCTCGGCCAGTGGGAGGAAAACATCCACATCATCCGTCAGGTACGAGACCAACATGTGTGCCATCTTGCACCTGCATCCGCATCCGCATCCATACCCCCGCCACGTGGCTAACATCCCACGACTAGGTCGTCACCAACGATATTAGCAGCACTAAGGTCCGTCTGCTGTTGAAGCGTGACATGAGTATCGATTACCTGTGAGTGGCCATTCGTCAATTTGCCCCTCCCAGCGTCGCACTGACTCTTTATATCTCAGAATCCCCGATGATGTCATCAACTACATTTATGAGCATAACCTCTATCGTGACCTCGACATGTCCAGCGACTCTAAGGGCAAGGACAATATCGACCCCGATATGTCTGTTGCTGGTCCCAGTAAGGGCTGATCCAACAGCGCTTGCCGTGGGCCACAATCTTTTTTTCTACAACACGCAAAACCAGTCCTCATCCCGCCCCACGCGCCCCGGCCCTAGGCCTAACCAGCGCAACTTAATGGGATTGTTCTAGAGCTTGCGGAGAGCTCGAATACGCCAACAACACCTTCGAGAGGGAGGGGGGACGGGTATCTAACCAGCTACCTAGGGAAATTAGGGTTGGTTCGCAAGGATCCAGATTTGGATCTTGGTAGTTTCCCACTGAGGTAGCGCGCTCGACGCTTCAGAGCCCTTCCTCGGCCGAGTTGGAAAAAAAAATATTCCTGGGCTGAGGAGGAAAGGCCAGCGCCGCACATGTCCTCTTGGGGGCGGTACGAAGGTTGTCGCGGAGATGGGGTTTCTTGGTCTCATTTCCCACTGGCAACGTTGGACTGTTTGATTTTTGGAATAACGGCGTCTTGGGCGGAGCTAGCAGATTATGCTTCTTTCTGTCCGATAGAGTCCGCTACCAGAGCGGCAGTTTCTGTTTTTCCTCCATGAATCGAGGTGACACAAGACGGGGAATCCCGCAACCGTCTGTTCGCCCAGTCCTCCCTCTCGGGGCGATTTGTTCAATCCGGAGACGTGACCGAGATGATGAGGCCGTAGTTTCCGCCGGAGGTCAGTGAGCGAGTTATCTGCCCGATAGCGGTGTTGAGTTGATGTGGAGGAAACTGGCGGCGTTCTTATACACCCCGGACTATCGCGGTGGACTATCGTGGGGAAGGGATTGCTTGGCCACTGCCGAGCTGCCGAGGGCGTCTAGTTGTCAATACACGTCACCACAGCTTTGACATGTTGATACACCTGGTTCAACGAGGGAGAAGGGAAACCGAAGCGAGGCAAGAGAACTGGCCGGCGGCGATTCTAAGCCAAACGGTCTTGTCCTAGCAAACTCACATGTCAAGCCAAGGTGTTAGCACAGCAGCCACGAAGTGTTGTGAGCGAGATAAAGATTAATAGGCAAGAGGTTCCGTGGACCCTACCCTATCTCTTAAAGCCAGACGCTGTCTGAATCAGGAAGCTGTGCTATCTGCATTCACGATACTGGCTTGGCGCTCCTTGAATTTATGCAAATTCCGTCCATTGGACATGGTTGTACGACCGGCGGGTTCCGCCAATGTCCGGGGCGTTGTATCCAAAGGAGAGGAGAGTTTGGGGGCATGTTTATAGGTTGCAGGGGAGCCTGGGCGAGATGGCTGCACGAATGAGGTGGGCGAGATGCAGGACGTTGTGTATAACTCCAGGGTTCGGGAGGGGTTCTGGCCAATGGCGAGTTGGGATCTTGCCATGGACCGGAAACTGGACGAAATGGGAGCTGCAAAAGTGCTTTGTCTAGAGAGCTCGCAGACCAAAGGGTGAGAGAACCGAGGCACCTGCAGAATGCGGCAAGGCGCGGCCGCGATGATCGGCCTTGGTTTTTTGTGTTTTCCCCAAAGATCCCCTGATCAGTGATGCTTAGTGGCCGAATCGCCGGCGGCGCATCGGTAAACGTGCCAGGGCGGAGCGGAGCGATAGGACGGAGCTGATACGGGCGTGGCCGGGGGGTTGGTCACTGCCAAGCAAAATGCATCATGCAAGGGCGATTTTCTGGTGCTTGGAATGGGAAATGTCGAGAGGTTCGGTATCGCATCGGGGCATACAGAGTTGGCGCCGGGGATTGGCACTGCTATGGGCTTTGGTCTCTTTGGACTATGCCAAGCAGGAGAAGCAGGGGTGCGAAGGAGTGTATGCGCGGGACGAGACCGTCTTGTTAGTCGAGTTCGGTGTAAACCGTCAGATGCGGACGAGGCCGCGGGATGCAGATACAGATATATAGCGGGATGGATGCATGCATTGGACGATCGATACCACCTCATCTCACCCTCTCCTCCCTCCCTCCTTCATCTTTTGCTCCTCCACGATGAAGGCCTCCCTCGCCGCGTCGCTGCTCAGCGCCGTCGTGTCGGTGTCGGCCGAGACCATTGCGCAGATCAACGGCAACCAGTTCCTGTCGCCCTACGACGGCAAGAACGTCACCGACGTCGTCGGCCTGGTCACGGCCATTGGCAGCGCGGGCTTCTGGCTGCGGTCCACGAAGCCGGACAAGAACATCGCCACCTCGGAGGGCTTGTACGTGTTCGGCAGCAAGGCGACGTCCCAGGTGGCCGTGGGAGATGTCGTGACGCTTGACGGCTTGGTGAAGGAGTACAGGTGAGTGACGAGTCATGATGGCTGTCATGATGCTGGCATCTTATAAACCAGCAACACCCGTGCTAACTGATGTCTTGGTAGGTCCTCGTCGGACTACCTCTACCTCACCGAACTCACCTCCCCCGCCAACATCGTCGTGAAGTCCTCCAACACGGCCTTCGAGCCCCTCGTCATCGGCGTCGACACCCCCACGCCCCCGGGCAAGCACTACTCCAAGCTCGACGGCGGCGACATCTTCGCCGTCCCCAACGCGGTCGCCCGCGTGTCCACCGAGAACCCCAAGCTGCAGCCCAAGACGTACGGCCTCGACTTCTGGGAGAGCCTCGTCGGCGAGCTGGTCACCGTCAGGGACGCCTACGCCATCAGCCGCCCCAGCAGCTTCGGCGATGTCTGGGTCCGCGGTGATTGGAAGGTTTCCGGCCTGAATGGCCACGGCGGCTTGACCATGTTGGACAAAGGTTTGTTCTCCCTCGGTGCTCTTCGTTCGTTAATGTTTGAATCTCATGCTGACCTCGACAGACGCTCAACCTGAGGCCATCATCATCGGCTCCCCCATCGACGGCTCCGGCAACCCCGACGATACCAAGCTGGGCGACTACCTCGGCGACATCACCGGCATCGTATACAACGCGTTCGGCTTCTACCGTATCTTGCCCCTGACCGCCGTCGCCGTCGTCGAGTCCACCGACGCCGAGTACCCCGCTGTGGGCTTCTCCAGCACTGGAACCTGCAAGGGCATCACCGTCGCCGACTACAACGCCGAGAACCTCAACCCGACGTCAGCTCACCTGCCCCTCGTCGTTGACCAGATCGTCCACAAGTTGCTCACTCCGGACGTCATCTTCCTCCAGGAGGTGCAGGACAACACCGGCGCCACCAACGACGGCGTCGTCTCTGCCAACGAGACGCTCATCGCCCTGGTGACGGGCATCGAGGAGGCCAGCGGCGTCGTCTACGACTTCGTCGATGTCGACCCTGTCAATAACAAAGACGGCGGCCAGCCTGGAGGCAACATCCGCGTCGCCTACCTCTACCGCCCTGACGCCGTTCAGCTCGTCGATATTAACCCGGGCAACGCCACCGAGGCCAACGAGGTTCTCGCGGGCCCGACCCTCAAGTACAACCCGGGCCTGATCGAACCCGCCAACTCGGCCTGGGACGCGAGCCGCAAGCCGCTGGTCGCCATGTGGCAACCGGTCAAGGGCAGCTCAACGCCCTTCTTCACCGTCAACGTGCATTTCGGCAGCAAGGGCGGCTCATCATCGCTGCACGGTGACCCGCGCCCACCCGTCAACAAGGGCGTTGAGAAGCGCACGTTGCAGGCGCAGTTGACGGCTACCTTCATCGCAAAGATCCTTGCTGCGGACCGCAAGGCGCACATCATAGTGGCGGGCGACTTCAACGAGTTTGTGCAGGTCGAGCCCATGCAGACCTTCCTGGACGTGTCGGGCCTGATGGACATGGACGACGCGGCTAAGATCTCCGCCGTGGAGCGATACACGTACCTGTTCGACATGAACTGCGAGGCGCTCGACCATATGTTCATCAGCAAGAGCCTTCGGACCGGTGTGAAGTACGAGCACCTGCACCTCAACACGTGGCAAAACTTCGACGACCAGGTCAGCGACCACGATCCCAGTGTGGCCCGCTTCAACTTATGTTAGGCGGCAGAGCGCCTTGGGAGGGGATAATGAGTTATCTGATCGACTTAAACGCGAGCCTGAGAAAGGGTCATCATGTATATATGTCGATTGATGTGAAGTGGATAATGTGAAATGATTCAGCTTCAATTTTGTATGAGATCGTCTGAAAGGTGGTGAAGTTCAAATCCGATTCTTACTTGTCTTGAGCCCCGCAAATCCAAATTCCAACCCAAGGATTTATCCAAGAGCAAAGCAATCCTTAGCTTAGTTCAGGTGTCACTTGGGGCTACTATCGCTCGCGACTTCATCGTCCTCTTCTGCTTCTTCCGCTTCCTCGTCTTCATCATCATTATCATCGCTGTCGTCGTCATCGTCCGCATCCTCGTCCAAGTTAGGATCTGGCATTACAATGCTGTTCAAAAACGAAACCTACCCAGCTTTCATGTGAGCACTCCAGTCATACTTATCCTCAGGGTCAGAACAAAACAGCACTTACAAATCCAAATAGTGGCCGAAGAACCTCCTTGAGCTGCTCCTGTGCATTTTCACTAGTGAACAAGTCGTCCTTGATCTTCTTTCCCACGGTAAAATTCTTCAGCCTAAGCAGCTCAATATCAGGGTGGTCACGTTGGTAGCCCTATCATAACGAGGATGTGATTAGCAACTGTCAGGCCCGCACCGCTCATGTTGACTCATACCGATGGGGCGAGCCTCAGTGAACCCTCCTTATTCTCGGCCGCGAAGGCGTGCAACGCGGCCTTTTCCTTGGCGTCCTTCTTGAGCTTGGGGAGGAACGTCCGCTTGAAGTCTGGGTCGTTGAGAACCCGGCGCCAACCTTTGGGCCGCCGATCGATGCTTTGGCGGAGGAGGAGAAGCTTGTCCCAGGCCGGACACCAGATGCCGCCGCCAATGAAGGCCGACCCGGGCTCGCAGTGGATGTAATAGCACGCGTACGAGCCTTTGCGGCCGGTGCGGGACCAGGCAGCGGAGAAATGAGGCTGTATCGATGAAATTGTGAGCAGGGTTCGCTCGAATGAGACTGGAGAGATCGGACCTTGTAGGGTGTGGGGTTTTTGCTAAAGCGTACGTCTCTATAGATGCGAAAGATGACGTCCTTGGCGGGCAGCTCGGGTATCGTTTCATCCACGTCGGCGACGGTCTCGGTCGCGCTGGTTACGAATGACTCCCAGTCTTTCAGAGCACGCCTGTACTCGGCATCATGCGCTACGGTCCCATTAGCAACATCGTTCTTCAGGGCACATGTTCCACCGAGCACGCACACTTCAGCCACGGCCGACGGTTGTTCGCCTTGAGTTCCTTCAAGAAAAGTACTGTATTCGGGTGCAGCTTCGCATCGTCATACTCAATGCCGCCCAGATCGAGTAGTTTCGGCAACGGGATGAACGTCACCTTTGGCGGCGCATCCGAATCGTCTGAATCATCGTCATCCTCCTCCTCCTGTTTTTGCTCTTCGTCCTGATATGGCTCTTCGGAATCTTCCTTCTTTGCAACTGGCTTTGTTGGGGGTCTTCCGCGCTTCCGTTTCGGTTGTGGTTCGGACTCCTCGACCTCTTTGCTGTTGAGCTCGTCGCTGCTACTGTTAAAGTACTGGCTCTTGGTGGACGTACGCCGTGAACTCCGGCGGGGATTGGCAACTGCCTCGTCGGCGGTACGCTTTCGAGGTGGCATTTTGTTCGCGCTGGATAATCACTTCGAGATCAGATAACGACCAAACCAACAATGGAATCGAGGATTTGCTGCAAGGGCTGCGTGAGGTGGATGTGGTGTCGTCATATGTCGCTTCTCTCGCGTCGCGTGGAGTGGGAGAACGAACTGCTTGGGCACGCGCTGTCACGTGGGACTTTGGTCAAATGTCGCCAGCAGAGTGGGTTCAAGCACGCTACTTAGAAATTAGCTTCATATTTATTAAGTGATAATTATACCATTTCTGCCCAGCACTAATATGGCTATGCTCACTCTAGGAACCACGACCGAACCATGATCACAGCAGCCAAGTACTTTGCAACCGGTCGACATCCGTCATCCGTGGTCGCACTGCTGTGGAAACAAAAATTGTAGAAGCTTCTCAAGATAGTAAGTCCTTGTTCGTCACCTTCCCCGGTTCCGAGTTTGGTGTCATGGTAGATAAACATATCTTGATGAGTATAGCAATGGCGCATACGACTCTGGCAAAGTTGAACACCGGCAGGCAGCGAAGCGGAATTCATGAATGTCGGAGACTCAGGCGATCTTTTTACCTAACGTCTTGGTCACAGATCGAAAAACAGAAGAAGAATAGGGCTTGACTCCTGCGCGAGAACGCAAGCGCTTCGGCTCTCCACCTGTGACGCCGATAACTTGTTCAGACACTGCGCTGATCCACGTCTGCTTGTTGCATAGGCCTTTGAGGAGGAAGTTAGTTGAAGGCAGCGAAATCTGAAATGAACCGGTCATCACCACGAGAAGAACCGGCGTCTGCGGAAATGACCCCAATGATGATGGTGTTCCTTTTAACATCAGGGAGTGTTTATGATCGACGGAATATGCCCGTCAAGGCCAGTTGAAATTGATTGAGACTGTTAGGACTGATTGGTTAGGGGCCCTAAACATTTAGGGGGGTTAATAGAAGGGGTGGTCCTAAAGTATAGCAGCCTAGGCTCTACCAGGCCCTATAAACTAGGCGGCTATAGGGGCCGAGGATAATATGTAGGACAAGTGAAAACGTGGTTTTCTGGATTTCATATGCCACGATGTTCACGTGATGCTTTTGGCTGACCTCATTCTACAATCACGAAAATGAACCAAGAAGCAACTCGTGATACAGTATGAGATTCAGTTTCCGTTACCCTGTTCCGGTTCAAAAGCAGTTCCTATGCTAGCAAGTTTTGTTTTCCGCGCTCCTTGTCATAATCTTCATGTCTCGTCAATCATCATCATTCATCCATCGACCCCGGGCCGCCCTCGTACAGCTGACTCTTCCTGTCCTTAATAACACTCCTCATCATATTGGTTCACCGTTGGGCCTTCCATGCCCTCCATGAATGCCAGCTCCTGCAGAGTGTTTGAAGTCCACTCCTCCATCGACTTGTGATCCCGAACCTCATCCATCGTCGCCGTAACCTCAGTGAGAATAGCGCACACGCGAATCGCAGTTCGTCGTCTTTCCCAATCGATGCCCCCACTCCAGATGTCTCCGTCAGACAAGGCCTCCTCAGGGTAGTAGCAAGCCATGACAATGGTCTTGTGGCGATCATTGAGGGGTCGGTTGAAGTACCCTCTGCGGTTGTCGCTGAGCAGATGCTCTTGGTAGTCGACCCAGTCCGCGGGGTTGGAAATCAAGGACTTCTTGTTGAGATAGTACATCGTGTCGATAATACGGTTCTCGACAGGGAGAACGAAACCATTACCGGGGAAGAACTCGTTGAGCAGCTCTTGACGGTAAGTCTCCCACTCGGAGTCCGATGCGATGACTGTCTTCACTGAACCATTTGCAACCGGAGCAGGATCTCTCATCGGTGTGTCTTGCTGAATCTCGGAATCGTTTTCGTCGGAAAACAGGGTATCCCAAATGCTGTCGCCGGTAGGGTCATGTTGTTGGTAAAGCTCATTGACGGAGGGAACATTGGCGAGAGTTATCTCTGGAACCTCGGATTTGATGCCAAGAATGTCATTCATCAACGAGTCGTCGTTGGTCTTGATTCCACCATCTGGAGAATTGTCACAATCGCCCATTTGCTCATCTCGAGTGCCTGCCTCCATCTTCACAACGATCTTGGTGTCGCTGGTCGCCTCTGTATCGATAGAGATACCGTACGATCTGATCTCGCGTTCCAGGCTCTCTATCAAGAGCTGGGCGATGTCTGTCTCAGGACTAAGACAAGTATCGGGGGTATCGGGGGTTCCAGGGGTTGTACTGGCGTCGCTGTTATAGCTGGTGGTAGGAGTGGAAGGGGGAACCGAGACGATAGTGCGAGAAGACCGGGTTACATCTTGAGTCGAAGCCGACTTCTTGCTAGGGTGCACTTTAAGTCGAATTCCATAACCACGAGGAGTTGTCGGCTGGATTTTCTCTGCCCCGGACTCGGTGTTTTTGAACTCAGGCTTGGGCGAAGTCTTGGCCGCAACCTGTGTCTCAATCTTCGCCATCTTCGCGGTGGCCTTGGCTTCAGCTTTGGCCGTCTTGACGACCATTTTCGCGGCAATCTTGGCCAGTCCAGTGGCGGCTTTGGCTTCCTTCGTCACCTTCTTGACAGCGGCCTGAGCCTGTCTCTGGGCAACGGTCATGCGGGCCTTGCGGCGGCGGAGGGGAATCTGCTTCTCAATGGTGGCTCGGAGGATGTCAATGAACTCGCTGCCAGAAGAAGCAGTGTCCAGGCGGACTCGGGTGTCTTCGTCAATGACCATCTTGCCGGGAGGCAGCTGAAGGTCGGTGATGGGCATCTTGCCGTCGGTGAACTTGAGGAAGCAGCCGGCGCGGGCTCGAGCAGCAGTCATACGGCCGCAGTCGATGACAAATTTGATGAGCGGCGCTCTGAAGCAGGCGAACTCGTCGGCATTGGTGGTTTGCTTCTTGGCAGCCGCTTCGGCGAAGAGCTGGCCAAGTGAGGCAAGGAAGTCCTCTCCAGGTGGACTCATTGTAACTGATGAAGCTGGGAAGTATGGTGAAGATGGGAAGTGGGCAGAAGGGAGAATTGGAAAGACTTGAAGCGCTTGGAAGAATTGATGGTTTCTTCGAGCTTAGTGTATTCAAGTGTAGAGAAGAAAAAAAAGGAGAGTGCGAAGAGAGGTGAGGTGGGATTTATAAAGGTGATGCGCACCCTTTCGGCGGGAACCACAATCGCAGTCCTAAATCCTAAATGATAGTGAGTTGGCGCTGAATCCAACCTCAACTTTCGCGTTTTCCGTCCGAATCGGGAACTCTCTGGCAAACACCCTGTTGCCATTGTCCTCTTTAGGCTCTGTTAGTACTCACTTCAAGCCACACATCCTACTTCATCAGCTAACTTCCTCTCGTCCCCTGCAGGGCCGTTTGCACTTCAATGGCAAGTCCTGTTTCGTTGTTCCTCGAGGCCGTGGATGTTCCTCCAGGGATTGTCACGTTAGAAATACGCATTCTATTTCGTCTGATTATTCTTCCAGTCCTTGTGTGAATGATGTCAACTTGTGTCTATACGGGTCAGCGACGGAGTGTTGTTGCTGTGCTCACCCCCAAGGTGTCTGATGGACCCACTCAAGTGACGATAGAGGCTGAAGGAACATGCACACGCAGCGTGATTCAACGACAGCACATGACGTGGGCGTCCTTTGGAAACTTTTGCATGGGTTTGTGATGTTCAAGTCTCAATTTATGCGCTCATCTACTTTACATTACCAATGCAGGCAGACACAATGCTGGGCATATCCCGATTCACCACCAACCAAACACCTGAAAACGTAGAGCAATTATGTTTCTTTTTCCCATTTGACAATCCAGCGTCTATGCATTTAAAGCTCATCGTGGAAATCACCAGCCTCATCCGAGCCACCAGCGCCGCCGGCACCCTGGTACATCTTGGAGGTGATGGGGTAGGCCACGTTGGACAGCTTCTCCTTCTGCTCCTCAAGATCCTCGGTGGTGGCGTCAGAGCCGTTCTCCTCAAGCCACTCGGTAGCCTCCTTGACAGCCTCGAGAATCTGAAATCGATAGTTAGCAGCTGTAGCAGAATTCGTATCAATCACGGGTGAACTTACAGTCTCCTTGTCCTCGTCGTCAATCTTGCCACCGAGGCCCTCATCGTCGTTGACCTGGTTCTTCAGGCTGAAAGCGTAGTTCTCAAGACCGTTTCGGGCCTCAATGCGCTCACGGGTAGCCTTGTCCTCGTCGGCGTACTTCTCAGCCTCGGCAACCATGCGGTCGATCTCATCCTGAGTAAGACGGCCCTTGTCGTTGGTGATGGTGATGGTCTCCTGCTTGCCAGTGCCCTTATCGTGGGCAGATACCTTGAGAATACCGTTGGCATCGAGCTCGAAAGAGACCTCGACCTGGGGAACACCACGGGGTGCGGGGGGGATGCCAGTAAGCTCGAACTTTCCGAGGAGGTTGTTGTCCTTGGTCAGAGATCGCTCACCCTCGAAGACCTGGATAAGGACGACGGGCTGGTTGTCGGCGGCGGTAGAGAAGATCTGGCTCTTGCGGGTAGGGATGGGGGTGTTGCGGGAGATGAGCTTAGTCATCACTCCGCCAGTGGTCTCGATACCGAGAGTCAAGGGGTTGACATCCATGAGAACAATATCCTCGGTACCCTCCTCGCCGGAAAGAACACCGGCCTGAACGGCAGCACCGAAAGCGACAGCCTCATCAGGGTTGATACCCTTGGAAGCCTTCTTGCCACCGAAGTACTCCTCAATGAGGGACACAACCTTGGGGATACGGGTAGAACCACCGACCAAGACGATGTCGTCGATCTCGTGCTTCTTGACGTTGGCGTCCTTGAGAACCTGCTCAACGGGCTTGATGGTCTTCTTGAAAAGATCGATGTTGAGCTCCTCGAACTTTGCGCGGGTCAGGGTCTCGGAGAAGTCGTTGCCCTCGAAGAAGGCCTCGATCTCAATGCGGGTGCTCATCTGAGAAGAGAGGGTACGCTTGGCTTTCTCGGCCTCGCGCTTCAACTTGCCCATAGCCTTAAGGTCCTTGGTGATGTCGACGTTGTTCTTCTTGTTGTAGGACTTGGCGAAGTGGTTGATGACACGCTGGTCGAAATCCTCACCACCCAAGTGGGTGTCACCAGCGGTAGCCAGGACCTCGAAGACACCCTGGTCAATGGAGAGAAGAGACACATCGAAGGTACCACCACCGAGATCGTAGACAATAATCTGTCGCTCGCCATCGGTCTTGTCCAGGCCGTACGCAATAGCGGCGGCGGTGGGCTCGTTGACAACTCGGAGGACGTTAAGACCGGCAATACTACCGGCGTCCTTGGTGGCCTGTCGCTGGTTGTCCTGTAACAAAGTTAGCCATCTGCTCATGGGTCAATTAGAGACGACAACACTTACGTTGAAGTAGGCGGGAACGGTAACAACGGCGTGGGTGACCTTCTTGCCGAGGTAGGACTCGGCAACCTCCTTCATCTTGCCAAGAATCATGGCAGAGATCTCCTCGGGGGTGAACTGCTTGGCGGCACCGTCGACCTGGACCTGGACGATGGGCTTGCCATCCTTGTTCACGACCTTGTAGGGGAAGTGCTTCAAGTCGGACTGGACATCCTTATCCATGAACTTGCGACCGATCATACGCCTGCGAGTACTATTAGCGACTGCGTTCTATACGGTTGGGCTGATTTGTGGGTTTCGCATACTTGACATCGAAGATGGTGTTTCGGGGGTTGGAAGCGGCCTGGTTCTTGGCGGAGTCTCCGACCAGGCGCTCGTCCTCGGTGAAGGCGACGTAAGAGGGAGTAATTCGGTTACCCTGATCGTTGACGAGAATCTCGACCTTGCCCTTCTGCATAACACCCACACAGCTGTAGGTGGTACCCAAATCCTGCAGGAAAATGATTAGCTGGGCCGAGACTTGTAGGGGTGCTCAACAAGCTCCAGGAGTTTGCAGAGCGCGTCGCAGGTACGTACAATACCAATGACGGTGCCATAGTTGTCGGCCTCGTCGGCGCTGACAGTCTGAACGAAGGCGGCGGGAGCGAAGATCAGGGCGATCCAACAAAGGAGTCCCAGGCCCAGGGCCATTGAGCTCCTTGAACGAGCCATGGCGGGAGGAGTTGTGCGGTTGCTTGCGAAAAGTCGAGGCAATGCGGGTTGAAAGGGGAAAGAAAACGGTAAGTTGCTCCAACGCAGTGAGGTTCTATATCCTCAACCTAGCGTGTTCAATTCGGTGTGAGGGGTATCGTGGATGGTTGGAAGAGACGGGTTTGGAGGACAGGAAGAAAGTCCGGAGCTTATGAAGGCCGTCTCCAGAAAAGTCGAGGTGTCCAGATTGCACAAGAGGCCAGATTTCACATCACCCGCCACACCCCTTGTCTGCCCCACGTGACAGGGGTCCGAGCCGTGAATCCCTCTGGTTTGCACTGTGCGGCAGCCCTACCGCATGTGCCTTTCCAAGTGCCATTTGTCACCTCTGCGCCGGGGTGCGCTGCTGAACCACTAAGGTGGCCAGCTGCGATACGTCATCCCCAGAGGTTCTCACAGTGCGATAATAGAGTTACAGTTCACCGACACTATCGGTCCCTGGCAGCTCAAACGCTCTAACTGCCAGCGCGCCTCAGCATCAGCCGCGGGGCGCCATCGGCATTCCAAAAAAAAAACCCAGCTATTGTCCACTGCTTTGCCTCCCATGCGCCACCATCGTGCTGACTTTCACTGTCTTTCCCGAGCAATTCACTTCTACAACATTCTCTGGGGGCAAAAGATGAGTCATGGCGGATATCTGCCTGGCCGACAATGACAACGACAAATAGACAAGGGGGATTTAGACACAGTGGCCGATCCATTCCGGAAGCTAAACGGGTTGAAAGTGGCCTCTTCATCCTGTCATGTTCGAGAATATTCCCAACACGGCAGTGGGGCTCTCGGAGCCACGCTACCGATCCTATCGCGGGCTCTAACATGAGAGAGGACCTGTTACCTGTCCTTAATACCGGTCCTGTTCAATCCCACCCATGAGATCCTTCGGCGGAGCCAACAAGGTAAACCTTCGACCATGCTCTATTTCTTTCGTACTCTGTCCTCCGTACACCGTAGCATCCTTGTTATTCACCGCTGCATGACAAGCGTGGCCACCTATGCCGTGCGACACTCGCCTTCTCTCCCAGCCATATTTTTTGCTTGTCATGTCATCGCTCGACCTTTAACTGGCCACTCCTCCCGATATGTATCGCACTAGTTAGCCAGGCCACCTTGTTGATTACCCTATTAAGACTGGTTCTATGTTGGTGTCGAAAACTGCGCTCGTTTTTACCCTACACCACAACCAAAGAAGAAAACATGAAAGAAATGGAAACTTAAAGAAGGAGTACAAGATGGCCTCAGCCAAGGAGGTCTTTTGGACGATACCAACCTAGGAGTCCTTTCCCGTGCCGATCTGGGCATGGTAGAATTCTAGGTTGAACAATAGCTAGTAGAGTACACGTTTCGCCTTAACCATTATTTGTTGTTACACAAGTCCAGCCCCGCAGGGCTATTTGCCCAACTTGGATATTTTCATTTTCTCACGGTTTTGCATCAGCGCCAATATCCTGTGACCCTCTGCTTCTCCCAGCCACCCTACTCCGCCAGACTCCTACTTTCTTGAACGCTCTCAGCCTCCTTCTCATTTACAGAATGCCCCAGCCATTGCTCGAACAGCAGCTTTCCAGGTCGGTTGTAGACCATGTCGACCCACAAGAAGCTCTTCAGAACCATTCTAGTCTCCGTCCAAGTTCTAAGACCAAGCAACGACGCGGTCTGCACCATCGCCGCTCTTAGCCACTTCTGCTCAGAGTTCTCAAAGATAGAAATACTAGAAACGAAGAGGGCCCAGAGCAGAAACTTGGCTTGCTCTGGTGCCGGAGGCAGCTGCTGCGCTAGGAGGGCGTCCTGTAACCCATTTGCTAGAAATATCAACTTGGGCCCAAGCCCGTCAATATTTACCAGGAGGCTCTTCATGAAGGCCAGCATGCAGAGTCGCAAGAGCTCTGGTAGCGTTGTCGGACCAAACCGTAGGCTGATAAGCCGGGGCGGTACTGAAGTATTTAATCGAGAGAAGAAGTCTTCCGACATCTTTACTCCCGTTTTCGTAGCCTCGTTTGCAGCATTTGAGAAGACTCGTAGGTCCGCCCAGATGTTCAACAGTCGTGGGTCAGGTCGCGGGTGAATCATGCTGAGTTCTGTCAATCTAGTCACTGAGATCCCACGGGCAATCTGAGGCCCCCAGGAGATGTCATCCTGCACGAATCGCATCTTACACCCGGTTGCAATGGCGAGCCCAAAGTCAAGTCTGGGGAGTTAAATGGGTTAGTTTATAGAGGTTGCACATTGATGGACCAGCGGAATACGTCCAGCTTACCTTTGCGTCTTATGTTCGAGTAACCCGCCCCTGCCAAGTGTCTTGAGCCCACCACGAAGTTCAATCATGCGATAAAGCCCGTTCATATGCGCTGTTGCCGATTTGACATCCCCAAGTATAGCTGCCGCGGTGGCCAGCGATATCACCACAGCCATAGTGGACTTCGTTGTGGCCTCATCGCTGTTCTGCACGCTCTGCTGAAGATAATACAGCGTCTTCGCCAGATGGAGTTGTGCAATCTTCCCATACGGAAGTCCGAGAGCGAGGTCGCTAAAAGCCTGGGCGGTGAATAACATGGAGTGAAGCAAGGCAGGATGCTGGGAGAAATTGGAGAAGCAGAAAACATCAGTTCCACCGTCGGTAAGGGCAATATCTAATGTATATGTTGACGGTTTGATGATAGTGAACCCTGAAATTATGTTGGGATGTGAAGTTCAAGCAATGGCCTCGGGCGAGTAGCCATCAGCAAAGATCGGAAAACATACCTCGATGAATAAGATTTAGCTGGTACGGCTCCATCTGATCTACGTATCCAAAAAGCAAAAGCTCCGAAGCAATTTTTCGGGGGGACATGAGAGTCCATTCCTTCTCTTCGCTACGGCCCTCTGTCCCATGCCCTTGGCGCCTCGGTGAATCGACTTGGGCAAGCGGTTCGCCCTGTTGGATGAGTTCCCTGGTCCGTTTGGACTTGCGGGTGTTCTTCCCGCGCATGACATGGCTGCGAATAAGCTTGCGCGTTTCCGCGTCTGGCTTTTCTAGAGATGTAGTGACGATGAAAGGACCTGAAGCCAGGCCCTGGTCTATCATGAGATGATGGGATTAGTAAACGTTGGGCCCCGCACGCAAGAGGATGAAGTGACTTCATGTCTACCTCGGTGGAGTGTACTCACTGGTCGCTTGAGACGAGGAACGAGCCGGCATGGGCATGCGACTTACCCAACAGGGTCGGGATAACAAGACTACGAAATTTCGGGCGCCGTGAACGGCCACGGAATCATGATGTCGAGAGATATGCTGAGAATGGCTACAGTTCGGCGACGCTGCGGCTTACCCAACTAGGTAGCGGAGGCCTAGTCTAGTTTCGGGAAGCCACCCTGGGGCCTGAGCTGCTGCCGCCAAGACTTGATTGAGTTCCCTTTTGGGAATGGCGCCTTGGCCGATTCACTACACAAGCTCCATTTACGACAACATTTGGCATCCTGCAAGTCGTAACTCTCCCGCGCCTCATGAGACTTGGCCAAACCAGGCGAACGATTCAAATTCAATAACATGAATGACGTGGCGATCGGCTCAAAATCCCCCCGTGCTCGAAGACCTCAGCAAATGATGCTTCGAACACGGCCGCCGATGCCCATCTTGGTTGTCGTGAACCCTTGCACTATGAGGGTAACCGCCTCTTCATTGGCTCTCTGTGCCAGTCTACTTCCACTACAGACACAAACATAGGACATGCGTTGAGGGCCTGGGGGGGCTAGGCTGTGCCCAGCTCGGATTTGTGGTTCATGTGAAATGCTCATACAACCGGCCTTCCACTTTCTCTCATCTTCCTATATAAACCCTTCCCCAACCCACGGTCTTCGTTTCTTCATAGTCTCAACAAAGAATTCCTACTTCACACCTTCCTCTTCATACTTTACCCTTCACACCTTGAACAAACCTTAGACCTTCCAACTCATATCCCTTCCAACTCATATCCCTTCCAACTCATATCCCTTCCATACAACATGATCTTCGGCAGCAAATCAGTGACCTTCAACCCAGAGAAAGACATTCCTTCACTCATTGGAAAGGTTATCCTAGTCACAGGAGGGAACGCCGGCCTTGGGAAGCAATCTGTTCTCGAATTCGCTCGGCATAATCCCAGCCAGATATGGCTCGCCTCACGCAATCTCGACAAAGCCAGGGCAGCAGCGGACGAGATCAAGCAAAAGGTTCCTGAGGCGCGAATAAAGCTTCTCGAACTGGACCTCGGCTCCTTCGACTCGGTGAAGAAGGCAGCAAGGACAGTACTCTCGGAGTCTGGCCGCCTAGATATTCTCATGCTCAACGCTGGCATCATGGCGGTCCCACCAGGCCTGACCAAAGACGGTTACGAGATCCAGTTTGGTACCAACCACATGGGCCATGCACTTCTGGCGAAATTGCTGCTCCCAATGATGGAGAAGACGGCTAAGAGTGATCCGGAGGCAGATGTGCGTATCGTCTCGTTGGCATCGTACGGCCATGTATACGCTCCCAAGGGGGGCTGCCGTTTCGACACTCCCAAGACCACTGCCGATAGTCTGGGGGCCTATGGGCGGTACTACCAGAGTAAACTGGCGAATGTTCTCTGGGTAAGGCAACTAGCGAAGCGATATCCCCAGTTAACAGTTGCTGCTGTCCATCCGGGCTTGGTGCGGACCCAGCTGATGGAGGGAGCGACAGCTACGCCGAGTATTGTAAAGGCCTTGGTAAAGGTTGGGAACATGTTCCTCACGCCCGTCGAGCAGGGAGCCAAAAATCAGCTTTGGGCTTCGGTGTCAAAGGGTGTCACGAGTGGGGAGTATTATGAGCCGGTAGGTATTGGGGCATTGGCGAGCGATGATGGGAAGGACGACGGCCTGGCAAAGAAGTTGTGGGATTGGACAGAGAAGGAGCTAGAAGGATATTCTGTGTGATTTACCTCGTCAAGGTCATGTAGGGTGTCTAGGGTTTGGCTAAGAAGGTCTCGGAAAGTAAGTGCGAAAGTCAGTGTAGGTCGCCGATGTACGTTTTGCGTTGTAGCAATCATCATACATGTATGTCTTTTGTCTTGCAGTCCCATTTAATTCCATATTTCCTCTCCCGTATACATATCCTAGACTCCTTGCAATATCCGGACCGGAGACTCACTCTAAAAGGCCAGCTGCAATTGTCTCGCCCCCGCTTCTAATAACAACTCTTTGACCTGACTCTAGAGGAGCTTTGGACGCCAACTTGACAACCACTCGTGCAACATCGCCTGGCTGCACAATTCTCGGCTTCTTCTTGATGATTGCTCCTGTGGCTTTGTCGAGCGTCGCAGCGATAGACTGAATCTGGCCGGCCGCGTGTAGTCTCCCTCGATGAAGATCCACTGGCATAGGCATCAGATGCGCAAATGCCATGGCCTTTAGGATAAAGGTATCGCTGCAGTTAATGGGTTGCGTTTTGTGGCAGAGCATATCACCGACCCGAATGTGAATGGGGTCGATATTGCTGAGGGCAATGCTAACACTTTGTCCCGCAACTGCCCAGTCCTGTACGCCAGAGTCCACCATGATAGACTTGATGTATGCCTCCTCGCTGCTCGGCTGCACCAAAACGACGTCGCCAATTTGGATAGAGCCAGCATCAATGCGACCGGCGATGGTAACCGTCCCAAGTTGCGACCGGAAGACTTCCGAAATGGCCATTCGGAATGGCTTCTTCAGGGCTCGAGTGGCTGATGGCTCCGAATCCTCCAATGCCTCAACCAACGTTGGGCCGGTGTACCATGAGGCTGCCTCATCTTCTGTTCGTTTTACAAGATTGTCTCCATTGAGACCCGATATCGGGATGAAGGTCACATTCTTCGCCTGAAACCCCAGACCAGACAAGAAACCACCGATGTACTCTGAAATCTCCTCGAATCGTTCCTGATTCCAGCGAATAACGTCGAGCTTGTTCACGCCGATAATCAATCGTTGGACACCCAGGCTTCGGAGCAGCAGGATGTGCTCCCGCGTTTGGCCCTTGAGCCCCTTTTCGTAGGCCCCAGTGTCCGCATCAATGACGAGGATTGCAAAATCAGCTTGGCTGGCCCCGGCGATCATGTTTGGTACAAAATCTCGATGTCCCGGTGCATCGAGTATGGTGAAATTGGTCTTGTCGGTTTCAAAGTGGTTTGTTGCGATGTCGATGGTAACACCTCGTTCTCGCTCCTCGCTTCTTTGGTCCATAACCCATGCCAGAGCGAAGGACTGCTTTCCGGATTTCTCAGCTTGTTTTCGGTATCGATCAATGGTATGTTTCTCAACAAATTTCAATTCTAAGAGCAGGCGGCCCATGAGGGTGCTCTTGCCTGCATCAACATGGCCTAACAATATTAGCATTCAGTGACAAGCAATGTACCGACGTCTCAACTTACCGACAACCACGAAGCTGATGCTCCTCTTGTTCGAGCTACTCTCAAACTCTTTGACAACGTCGAGGCCTTTGCTCTTAGGGGGTGGCGCATCGTTGATTTGTAATGTAGAGATGTCGCTGGCAACTTCCCCCTCTTTTAGAGTAGCCTTGTCCTTCCGAGACTTCGGGGCTGCCTTTGGAGCTGCCGCAGTCTTCTTCCCCGCTGGATAGGAATTAGAATTAGCCCATCATTTCGTCCTTGCAAAACTCGAACCTTTCGCCTGAGCCGCAAGCACAACGTCGTCTGGACTTGGCTCAGCGAAGGCCTGGGCGAAAAAGGAGGATGAAGATGTGTATGGCATCGCATAAACATCAGGCTTATGGGATCTGGAAACCCCCGGAGCAGATCCAAAGAGAGTCTGAGCGAAAGCAGATGGAGCAGCTGTCTGGGTTGGGGCCACATCTTCGGGCTTCGTCGGAGGGTCGGCAACTCCATCCACGCCGCCCGCACCAATGCCAGTGATTTCATGCAGAGACGTTGACTGGTGAAAGGAAAGATTGGTGGGCACTGACGGCTGGGAACTGAGTTGTAGAGCCGGCTGGTCATTTGTCTTCTGCCGTTTTGCCAAGCCTGAGATGGTGTTCCGATTTTCGCTTTGCGTATGATCATTGATCGATAATTTTGCGATACCCTTTTCAGCATGGAGCCCCTTATCATGCTCCTTCTTTTCCTCGTTCTTCTTTTTCCTTGCTGCTGCTAGGGCTTGGAGTTTGGACATCTTTGGCGCGCCTTCGCCGCCTCCCAACAGGCCTCCCCGAGGACGATCAGGTTCAATGAAGACAGTTTGGCGGTGATGGGGCACATTCAACCACGGCATGTCATCAAAGAAACCGGAATGGGATACCCTGGAGTTCTGAACAGCCGGAAAGTGCGATGTTGGTGGCATGGGCCCCATGTCGTAACCCAAGCTATCTCCAAATGCTGGACGCCCATGGCCTGCTCCAAGTCCTTCCACGAAAAGGCGTTGCGAAGCAGAAAAAGAGACTGCGCTAGACGTACCTTCTGGAGCCTTCTTTGCAGCTGGCTTTGGTGGTGGTGCGATATAGGTTTTCATCAGGTATGTAACTGACTTGTCGAGGTCGTAATAATAGTGCCACAGTGCCTCTTGAATCTGTTCTGTCGTGACTTTATCGGCCTCGGACCCAAGCGCCATTCGAATCTCAGCAGTGCCATTGGTCATCGCTGCCCGATCCTCGGGACTGAGCTCATCTTCTTCGTCGCCATAGTCCTCCCCGTCGAACTCTGACACGATATCGTCAGGGTTGAACGTGTGGACAATTCGATGGCGCGACATTTTGGAAGATTTTGTTCGTATCGATCTTTAGGGATTGCTTGTGGAGGAAAAGGGGGATATGAAGTCTCGCGGACTTGAACGTGGATGGGAGTTGACTGGTCTCTAGTAGAAGAAATAGAGCAAGGGTATCTTATGTAGGAACAGAGTTGTAAATCGTGTCCAAGGAAGCTTTCGTCACGAGGAGTTCGCCTTCTTAAGATTTGCGGGGGGGTTGAGAGTTTTCGACACCGTTTTGTCGTCGGGTCGAGTGCGGCTTGCAGAGTGCAGAGGGCGAATGGAGAGGGGCGGACAAAACGAAAGGAAAGGTGAGGGGCCTTCAAAGTTGAGGTCTGAGGTCGAAGATCGAGGTCAGCCATGGCGGGGCAGTGGCGGGCATTTGGGCAGCTGTGGCGGGGTTGAATGATGTAGTCACACCGGTAATGGCCTGGCAATGGCTGTAAATGTTCACGTAGTGATTTCGTGAGTACGAGAGCTAGGCTCAATTAAGATGGAAGGAAGAGCATAGTTGCGTGAGATCTAGCCGAATCAGGCTTAAGACGAGTGTGTAGATATCCTGCCCACGTGAGCGCTTGGGCCATTCCACGACCAGGCAGCCCCTGACAAGCCGGAGTTTTCATTTCACCGCCGCCCGAGCTCGATGCGGTGGGTGGTGCAAGGCAACCCCAAATCCTCAAAAAATTCGGGCACGATCAAGAACACGCTTGGAAGCTACAGTCTGCCACAGGATTTCGTGGGACCTTGTTTATTTTTGCCGTAATCGCCCAGTTTCTAGCGACTACAGCTCCCCACGGTGGACGACAGACTGCCAACATGGCGATGAGTGAGTCTCGCAAAAATATATTGTGGAGGGGTTGAAGCTAATGAGGGGACAGATCTAGATATGTCGAATGGTACTGCCCGCCCGACGATGACGACCACCCCCAAGTTCCCTGGCTAACCATGTTCACAAACAGCGGCGATGATGAAGGATGAGCAAGGCCGTCCTTTCATCGTCGTGAGAGAGTACGTCTGTCCCCGCCATACCCCGAACCCCTCCTAACCGTCCTCAGTCAGGGGAAGAAGCGCCGCCAGTTTGGCAACGAAGCCGTCAAGTCCCACATCCTCGCCGCCCGCACCGTCGCGAACATCGTCAAGACTTCCCTTGGCCCTCGAGGCCTCGACAAGATCCTCATCTCGCCCGACGGAGACATCACCGTGACGAACGATGGCGCTACAATCCTGCAGCAAATGGAGATTACAAACCATGTCGCCAAGCTATTAGTCGAGCTTTCCAAGTCGCAGGACGAGGAGATTGGTGACGGTACCACCGGTGTCGTTGTCCTCGCTGGTGCTCTCTTGGAGCAGGCCGCGGACCTCATCGACAAGGGTATCCACCCTATCCGTATTGCCGACGGCTACGACCAAGCCTGCGATATCGCTGTGGCAGAACTCGACAAGATCTCGGATGTCATCGAGTTCTCCAAGGAAGAGACTACCAACCTCGTCAAGGTTGCCCGGACAAGTCTCGGAAGCAAGATCGTTTCCAAGGCTCACGATCAGTTCTCCAACATTGCCGTCGATGCTGTTCTCTCCGTTGCCGACCTCGAGCGAAAAGACGTCGACTTCGAGCTGATCAAGGTGGACGGAAAGGTTGGAGGCGCTCTCGAGGATACCCTTCTCGTCAAGGGTGTTATCATCGACAAGGACTTTTCTCACCCCCAGATGCCCTCCGAGGTGCGGGACGCCAAGATCGCCATCTTGACGTGCGCATTCGAGCCCCCGAAGCCTAAGACCAAGCACAAGCTTGACATCACCAGCGTCGAGGAGTTCAAGAAGTTGCAAAACTACGAGAAGGAGAAGTTCACCGAGATGATCCAGCAGATTAAGGACACGGGTGCCAATCTAGCTATTTGCCAGTGGGGCTTCGACGACGAGGCCAACCACATGCTGCTCCAGAACCAGCTCCCTGCCGTTCGGTGGGTTGGTGGCCCCGAGATCGAGCTTATTGCCATCGCCACCAATGGCCGAATCGTGCCTCGATTTGAGGATCTGAGCGCGGAGAAGCTCGGCAAGGCTGGTATCGTGCGAGAGATGACATTTGGTACTACGAGGGAGAAGATGCTGGTTATCGAGGAGTGCGCAAATACCCGAGCCGTTACAGTCTTTGTCCGTGGCAGCAACAAGATGGTAAGCGGATACCTGCTTCGGGGATTGAGAGCTAGCTAACGTGGAGTAGATCATCGATGAGGCGAAGCGATCTCTACACGATGCCCTGTGCGTCGTGCGAAACTTGGTGCGCGATAACCGAGTCGTTTATGGCGGTGGTGCTGCCGAGATTGCCTGCTCATTGGCAGTCGAGGACGCCGCTGTTCAGACCCCCGGCCTGGAGCAGTACGCCATGCGAGCTTTCTCTGAGGCTCTCGACACGATCCCCATGACTCTCGCCGAGAACAGCGGTCTCAACCCCATCGCAACCCTGGCAGAGGTCAAGAGTCAGCAGGTCAAGGCAAACCGCGAGGACCGAGGCAGACTTGGTGTTGACTGCATGGGACGCGGTAGCAACGACATGAAGGATGCTTTCGTCATTGACCCCTTGATTGGCAAGAAGCAGCAGCTGCAGCTGGCCACCCAACTATGTCGCATGATCTTGAAGATCAACAACGTAATTGTGTCAGGCGCCGATGAGAACGAGTGGTAAGCCGAGCGGAGGCTGCGGGATTAGACCAAAAGCATATGTGATGAATATAATGTGCTTCTTGTTCCGTTAAATCAGTTCCTCTCCTGCGACTCGGCTAGGGTCCAGCTTTGTATGGATGCTGGCTAGGATGTTCAAAAGGACGGCGGCACTAGAATAGGTTCTGGTAGACGAAAATAAACGGCCTCATCAAACCTAGCTCAAAGCTTGTGCCCATAATCAATGTCCGTGCCTGCGTGTCGAAGATTAACGCATATTACAGATGGACAGATGTAACAGAGCCGTAGGGCTGAGGTTGTTTCTCGGATTGGCTTTCAGGGTGGGTGCTCCCGAAATGGAGGTGTGGCATCGCTGGCCATTGGCGGCACGCGCCATAATTAATGCGGCGCGTCAGCGACGACTTCTCATCATACCTGTGTTTTTTTCTCAGCCTTGTAATCCGTGATCCTCGCGCACATTCCTTTCGATATTTCGTATCATATCCCAGAGACTCGGAGGCCAGGGCATTATCTCATGTCGGGTCCTTCGGCTTCTAGACCTGCCGCATCTTCTGTTGCCCTGCCGGCGGCACCGGCGGCGACCAAACGCCGTCCTATTCCCCGAAAGGGTCACACCAAGTCCCGAGCTGGTTGCTCGAATTGCAAGAGACGAAAAGTCAAGTGCGATGAAGCCTCGCCGAATTGCGGGTCGTGTGGGCGGTTGGGATTGGCGTGCGAGTACGGACAGAGCAAAAGCCGCAGTTATGGCGAGTCGTCGACCAGCTTAACCCGGTCGTTGCGGTCAACCCCGGCCGCGTTCGACGTCGACGACATGAACTTTTTCCGACACTTTTTATTCGAAGCTTACCCATCTCTGCCCATTGATGGCTTTTCTGTCTGGCAGGTTGCCTCCCGCCTTTCGCATGAAGTAAGTCCCTTCCCGTGATGGATGTGGCAGCCACTTACAGCAGATGGGCAGTATGACTTCTTACTCCACTCAATGCTGGCCCTCGGTGCGTCCCATCTAAGCTTGGTATCACCGTCTGGCTATAAAAAGGCGGCGCTGAAGCATCGAGTTACCGCCATCAAGGCTTTGAACGAGCACCTTTCGAAACCCAATCTTTCCATACCAGAGGCCGATGCTGCTTTCGGGGCAATGCTGAACCTAACCTTTCAAGCTGCCTACATGGCAGATGGTCTGGTTGACTTCCTCACCATGATTCGCGGCTGTACGAAGTCCTTTACTCATCATTTGTCGGAGACGGAAACTTACTTGCTCGGCAGGTTTCCTCATAGGCAACCATACATTATCGAACCTGGAGAATTCCATTTTTCAAACCTTTGCGCGGGATGCTTATATCGACAAGCTTCAGGATGTTGTGCGTGATACCGCTACCGGCCATTGCCATGATGCCATTATTGCTGAGGAGTTCTGCATCAGCATAAGGCAGATTGGTCACCTATGCAAAAGTGTGCCCGAGCTACAATATCTGGCACATATGCAAAAGATAGCGAGCCTAGCAGCTACAGATCCAGCTGAGAGTATGCGAAACTCTCCGTCTTCCTAAACAACACTAACCTCTCCAAGGCTTCCGCGAACTCTCATTTTTCTACGACAGGCTAGGTGACCTCACGTCCGAAGACTTTGCGTCCTTCATCAATCCCGACAACCCCGCGTCTCAGCTTGTCATCATGCACATGCTTGCACTAGACTATGTCATGAGCCGAAAGACATTCGTTGAGAAGAGCGCCAAACCTTGGGGGAGCCTTGGACCCAGGGAAGGATATGACTGCCGGAAAGGCATGTCCAAGGTCTGGATTGATAAGATGCTTGAGCAACTCCCTCTCGAATACCACAAGTACGCCGCGTGGCCAGCCAACTTTATCCGCGGTTTGACATACTCGTTTAATCAAGAGGGTGAAGTTTGGAGACCATTCTTTTTGAACAATGGGACAACAACCCTGTTGTCTGAGCATGGCGCCTTACCTGCTATAGAAGAGTAAGTCTTGCTACATCTTTGGTGGTCTTGGGTCTGCATTCGAACTCGCGTCTCAAAGGCAACCGACCCCGTCCTCGTCCAACTTTCCTAACGAGCAGATCAGTCTCCATGGGTACATACTCGATCCTGCGAACTCATAAGCCCTGTAAACACCCTCTTTTGACAGATCAAGACCCTTGGGTTTCTCTGATTCCCTCGTTGCCGTCTAGAAAAGGCGAGGTCTCGACATTTAAACGCCTTATAAAACTGGACCTCCTCGTCCCCCTACGATACATCAGTGTTAGGCGTCCACTATTATTACTAGAATTCTTCGGCCTTGGTTTGTACGTTAGTCTCAGTCATATACTCGCACTTCGTTGATACGAGGTTTCATTCTAGCACCCCTTGATTGCCGGGTACGGTAGTAATGACTTATCCTTCTAATCACGGGCAGAACTCAAAGAGCTACAGTAGCTGGACATGTCTACTTTAAGAAAGAACCCGGAAGAAGAATAGAACTACAGGCTTTCTAACTATTTATTGTGATATCGGAAGCCAATCCTCATCTATGAGTTTATATCATAGCTAGGCCCGGTGAAATGGCTTGACCTGTGAGCCTCCGGTTTCGATGTCTAATTTATTCTCAACTGATCAGCCCCAGAATGTCCCTTGTTCTCATGGCGACCACTAGTAATGGTAAACCCCATATACACAGCTTAGGCTGAATATACCTGTCCCTCTATAGCTACTACGACATCCCCTCCTTTGTCCTAGTCGGCCTTGCTAGGCTACGCCTGACGACTTGTCTGAGCGATCTGACGGCATGTTTGATGTCTCATCACACCCTTTCAGTTGTGCTCGCTGATCCGCCAGATAACTCAACGCCATCATAAGATCTAGGAGCCTTTCGTCGGGCCCCTTGGTTTCCGAGGTAGCGCCCCGGGTGATAGATACTAAAGATACCAATAGCACCGATCATTGGCAAGGTTTCAAAGACCCAAAAGAGCCATTCTGTACGGAATGCGTATCCGTTCATGCCCTCGGCAAACTCGCTGGCGCGATAGATGCATCGAATCTACTTGTATCAGCATTTTGCTACCCCATACGCTTGAGGGAAACTGACGACAATCAAGGTACTCGAGATGTACACTGCACGAACTACCATCTGCCAGCCATGGGGCGCATCTTCCACAGCCTGCCGGTTCCCGAGGACATGGAATCTGCCGAACACGCAGAGGAAGAGCGAAAACGCGACGAGTTGGAAGACCAATCCTCCTATCAAAACGCGGCGGCCGATCCTTTCCCCATCTCCCTGCCATTCATCGGCGCTTGCGATTGAGGAGCCAGCGCCCTGGATCAAGAAGGCGATGACGTCGCAGATGACAAAAATGGGTGTGAGGCGTCGGCCAGGGATCTTGAGGATGCGGTGGCTCGAGGGTGGCAGGACGGAGAGAATTAGACGGCTGATGAGGAGGTAGTTCCCTGCTGCTATGAAGATTGGGGCCAGGACAGTGAGCGTGAGGGTCATGACGAAAGGGGTCTGTTTGGTGTTAGACTCCGACAGGGGGTAGCAAGAAGAGTGGAAGACGCACCAGCTCGGACTGGTTTTTGACAGAATATGATCGAAGAATGTAAGCCACAACTTCAATGGTTGCTCCAATGGGAACCACAGTGAAGTACCAGGCCCGATACTTGAAGAAGGTCTGGTAAGAGATGAGGATGAAGATGATGCCATAGACAATGGTTCCAATGATGGCGAGGGCCAAGGATGGATTGTACATCCAGATGTCGTCTGAGTCGGCCATTGTTGGGTTATGGAGAGACAAACGAGGAAGAGAGTGATTTGGCACAATTGCGTGTATGCTCAAGTGGCTCTCAACTGCTTTGGCTAGATAATGCCTTCATCTATCACTTGGAAATGCTCACTTATACAAAGTCCGAATCCGAGGCCACGCAATTCATCGTATCGAAAGCGAGCAGTTTACGTACCACGTCTGAGGCTATTCATAAGGCGTGCTCCAGGATGGGCGCAGGCCATAGGCCATTCGGTAGGATACAGGCCGACTCTTACAGGACAATCATTGCGCGTCATGGCGGTTTGAATGCGATGAATGCGATGAGCCAATCAAAGGGGCTAAATGGGTAAGTGGCTGAGGCAAGCGGTTTACGCTTATATTTGGCTTATGGGGATTAGATGCGATGGAGATTAAGATTGGATTAGCAAGGAAGATGGCATTTACTTCGTTTGCCGTGTCGGGCGATTGTCAGTATCGTTGAAGCGTCGGTTGCCATGTTTTTCGTTTACCAATTCGGTGGTTCGGTGTCATTGCCGTGGTAGTTGACACTGCCGTGCCAACGTCACCATCTATCTACATGGCTGACAACCACCCGCTCCAGCTAGTGTTTAAACCTTTCATCAACATGTGAAATTTGACTAAGACAACTGTATCAAGTACCTAGAGAGTCAAAGATATGAGATCACAAACATCTACATATCAACAGCTACAGTGACATTCAAGAAATACACAGCTGATTCAGGTCAACTGAGGATAAGCTTTCCACACATGTAACGAATCCTCACGCGATGAAGTTATTCACATGGTCGAGACACTCGCGGTAGGACAGTGTGAGTCGATATGTTCAGCGTGAGGTCACGAGGCATATGACAGCGCAGTAGAGTAGCAGTGGGCATCTGGACGCTTGTGATTGCCAACATCATCCGTTGTCGGCGAGAACCCTCGTGGCAGCTTCGGGCGCAGCGAAGGGGTGTGGGCCAATTATGGGTGTACTGAGACACTAGCACTCAGGCTCTCTGTCGGAGCTGAGACCCGGCGGTTATGGCAATTGAGGCAGCTGATTGGGATCGGTACCGCGGGGGACTGGCTGAGTGTCTGGTGTTGAGAGATGCATTAAAGCGTAGCGTGACCACTAACTGGCGTCGGGTCGTGACTCTGCCAGAGGGGCCAGGCGACAGGCGACAGGCGACAGGCAACGGGCAAGACTGCATGAGAAAATGGTGACTGACGAAAATTGATGCCAGATGAAAGACGCTTTTCACAGTAGATTTTGAGGGTGACCTAGTTTGGGGGATAACGAGATTTCGTCTGGCACGGTAGGCCAACGGAGGAGTCGTTAGGTGGTGGGTGGTGGGTGGCAAGATGACTGCGTCAAGTTCCGTCCCCGACTCGCATGAACAGGGAATATCAACATCTCCGTGCTCCGTAGATTGAGTCCTTTCCCATGTGAAAGAAGCTGACCTCATCTGACAACGAAGTATCAGAAAGCAACACCTCGATCAGGCAGCCTCCGTGGTGCGGCGGCGCGGGCCTACCCTGCACAGCCACCTCTTGATTAAGAAACGGTCAAGGTGCCAGCTGGTTAGATTATTAGGGTGTTTCCTTCACCGATGCTTTCTGAGTCGTAGCGCAGCGGACGCATGGGGACTGGAATGCTGCGCATGTGGGTGAGTCAAGGCTGGCGGCCCATCTGCATGTGCGTCCCCGTGCTTGTGGATCCCGCGCGGGCTGAGATTGATTAGACGAAAATAATAGATGGGAAATTAAATGATTTGATCTATTAAATTTATTTGGCGGTAATAAATCATGTATGACTCTTCTCTGGCGTAGACTTGCGTGCTGTTGATGGGAGAAGAGAGGACGGGGGACAGAGGAGGGGGCTTGATGTGCTGTCAACTCCAAGAATATCAACGAACAACAGACAGACGCCCCGCTGTGATAAACATAACTCCGCTGTGGTATTTCACGAGAGGGAGAAATAGCGGTGTTGGGTCAAGGACAAGCCGGATACGAAGAGGGAGAAAAAAGCACGGTACGTAAATGGATAATGGCAATAGTACCAGCTGCCTATTTCTTATTTTATTCCTTTTATCTGCTGGATTTTATTTGATCTCTCTTTTATCTCCCACCGTCCTAGACGACGGGTCCAGCCAGCTACCACCCGTCCCTCCACCGCGTTTTCCCTTCCCTTGCCCTGCCCAATGTATCTTCCCGGTTTAGCGACAAAGAAAAGAAACAAACCTATCTTATTGGATTCGTAGACTTGGCAAACACCCCCAATAGGCGCTGTTTCGGGGAAGCAGCCACCCGAGCCGGGTCCCCGGGCTCACCGCCCACGGCCTGGCCTGCTGGACGGCGGGAGACGCATGTCGTGGACTCGTGGATGAAGCGCCTTGAGCCTTGGAGGTGTGTGTCTTCGAGGCTTGTCCAAGGCGTCCAAGGCGTCCAAGGCTGGTTCAAGGTCATCTGCTCGCTTGGATGATGAGCTGGCAGCCCACCCTCCCACCATCTCCAGACTGTACAGTGGGTAGTCTACGTACTCCTGTCCTCCCACCGTCTCTAATTCTGTCCTCCCACCATCTCCATCTCCGTCTCCAACTTGCATCCTCCTCCCATTCTCCGCTCCCCACCATCTCACATCAACACCACACCAACATCGCAACTGTCTCAGCACCCTCTTTCAACACTCTTCCACGCTTTCAACACCCTCGAGCCCTCAACAACCGCCTCTTCACACCCCCAAAGACACTTCCCCCACCACCACAACTCTCCCTACCCC
>JABSTB010000242.1:0-17765 GCA_013756995.1 Neonectria neomacrospora
CCCCGGGCTTCCCCCCGGGCTTCCCCCCGGGACCCCCAGGCCAACCTGTGGCACAATTAGATGCCCAACAAATGAAAGGGGATGGCGGGATGTACGTCATGTCCGGAGGTGCCGGGTTCCCTCCGTCTAGCAAGGACAAGGACAAGGATGGCCTAAACAATATTGGGCCTGAGGATTTCAAGGTAGGATTTCGCCTTTATCCATGTTTTAACTTTGCTAACATGCCCAGGACAAGCCGAATCCTTACCTTCCCAAGAGAGCCAAGTCGCAGTTTAGCAGCTACGGCCGCCATGCTTCAAAGGAAACGTGTCATTCCGGCAAAGACGGCGCACACCCACCCTCCAACCAAGAATGGTCCAACCACGATGGGCCCGGTGATCAGCAAAGCAAATGGGGGGGATCAGTTCCGAAGGATGAATGGAATCAAACAAGCAACAGTCAGCAGGGACAGAACGAGTGGGGAGGGTCGACCAAGCATTCCCAGAAAAGCAACGACTCGGCACAGCGAAAGCAGGGTGAACACTGGGGTTCCGGTACCTGGCCCAAAGTCAATTACAGCCATAAGGACTGGAATACGAGTGTAACAGAAGGTCAGAACGGACAGGGAAGCAACGGCAATGCAGTTGGCTGGGAACAAGGCCGACCCGGGGATAGCATGGCAAATTCCAACCCACCAAACAACGTCATGCCTGGGTCGTGGGTTGAGACTGCGGCGCCAACTGCGGCGCCTACCCCGGCTTGGGGAGACCTCTCGGCTGCAGTCGACACACAGGGGAGGTATGATGGAGAGCCGGCTAAAGATCCGTGGTAACAGAACAGTCTGTCATTATGATGAAATGTATCTAGATTGTAGAATAAAGTGGTATCAGAAAGAATCACGGTACAGAATGCAGTTATGGCCTAATCCTCCCCAACATGGCCAGTAGAAACACCATCTCTTTCTCCTTATGCCACGATGCAAATGCGAACATAGCTTCATGATCGACGCTCATCTCGGTGGTTCATACAATAGCCAACCTGAAAAAAGCAGTAAAAACAATATGCTTGATGATAATGCTTCACGAAATGAGGCCTCCGTACTCAGTTAGAGGATGGTGCAGTCGCGGAGAGACCTGGCCGGCTGTATATCAGCGTCGTCCTGACAAATGACATCGTTTTAGCCTGGGCTCTCATCCGAGGACGGCGACAGCGGCACAAACGACGGCGAGTGTAGCGTCTGTAATAGTGGTGGACCGGGTTGTAGGGGGTGGAGGGAAGTGGAAGGAAGGCAAGTTTTGTTGTACTTACCATCGGGCCGCTTCCCACTCAAGGATCCACGCGCAGCAGATCTTGAGGCGTTCGCGGACGCTGGATGTGCCGAGGAGGCGGTACTTCTCGAGTTCTTTTACAGGAAGCATGCTGGCGAACCACCAGGGGAGGTTGGCGGCGTCGTCGGGACACTCTCCGTAAATGGATAGCATGCGCTCCGTCAGCCATGGGACGCTCTCGGTGCGCATGCGGGCAATAAATGACGAGGTGAACTGCATGAGGTTATGCGTCGACATACTGTCAATGTCCGCCGCCGTAGTTGGGCCGGGACGGTCCGGTTCTAACGACTCCTCCGCGGGCTTGACGTCGTTGGTAATGGCCTCTTCCGGCGGCGGCTGTGAGATAGCTTCCGCGGCCTCCATAGCCTCTTCTTCTTGGAGGCTTACATCGTCGACTCGTTCAGTCTTGCCGACAGTGTACCCATCGAGATAGCCATGGCGAAGAATCCGGAATCGAGATAGACCAACGGTTTCGATAAGGCTGCGCCCATCGGGATAATACTGGACGTTGACGATGCGAAGCAAGGTACCGAGCTCGTGAAAGTCCGGATCATCGCCTCCCCGAGAGTGTTTTGGGAGGACCATGCCAAAGGTGCGGTCTCCTTCAAGTGCACGCCTCACCAAGAGACGGTACCGGGGCTCGAAGACGTGCAAGAAGGTCGGCATGCTGGGGAAGGCCAGTGTGCAGATAAAAAGTGGAAAGTCGAACCCCTCGAGCTGGCTTGCGCTCTCAGCCGCCACCGTCTCCTTACGAGTCTTGGCCTCATCCGGCCAAAAGGACTGGATAATGCGGCCCAGAGTCTCGTTAGAGGGACAGGCGGTACTGTTCAGAAGGGGATTGATGGCGAGCTGGCGGCGGCATATGGGGCAGTAGCGAGAGTGATCGAAGACGCGATGGAGACAAGACCGACAGAAGGTGTGGCCACAGGCCGTTGTTAATGGATCGCAGAAGAGGGCATAGCACACTTGACAATCCATCTCTGCCCGTGCTGCCACCTGGGTTTTCGCACTAAGGCCATCATCATTCACATCATCGTCAACGCCGGGTGTCGTCGGTGCTTCGTCGTACAAGACCTCGGCTTGGTATTTGAGATCACCATCCTCCGCCAAGGTATAAGTCGCAACGAGTTTCCCGCCCTCTAAGACCTGCGAATTGCTGTCATTGTCTCTCATTGACCCAATACCGGCAATGGCCCACGGATCCTGCGTGTAAATGCGAGTCGAGACACCCAATACTTGAGCCGTGTTTCTCACCAGGTCAACATCGCCTCTGAGTTGCTGGGTAGCCTTATTCAGAACCACATCGACGGCGCAATCCTCAAGGGCATGTTCCTTGTGGCAGTCCGCGAACGGGCACCGAAAGCCTCGGAGGCGGGTGGGATTGGCGGGATAAGATATGTTGGTACGCAAATGCGTTTCGGGCAGGCATCGCCTACACATGCTTTTACCACATGGGAGGCTGACGGGCTCGCGCAGCGGTAGCGAGCATATCTGGCATTGGAAGAGGCGGACGAGGTCGCGAGGCAGGATGGGTGTGGTCGGGGTAGGAGGGAGGGTATCTTGATCGGAGTCGGAGTCGGAGTCGGAGTTGGACTCTGTGTCTTGGCCCAGCGACTCACGAGCGGGAGGCGGACTGGTCGCCGGTGCCCGTGGCTGGACGTCGGATGACATGAACAAGGAGACGAGCGGTTTTTGGGACGGCAGGTAGCGTGCGACGGGGTTCGGTGTCGATTGGTCGTAAGGTTCTGGCGTGATCAAAGCAGGAGCGAAGTCGGAGGCGAGGATGGGATGAAGGGTCCTATTCGGCGTCTCGGCGGTGACGATTCTGTTGTAGAGGGTGGTAGGAAAGACTCGGGGAGCGCATCAAGATGATGGAAGCGGTAAAGTCCAGGAAGCGAGGCCTGGTTGTGTTCAAGGCTGTCATCGATTCGAGAGATCTCGGATGCAGGTCAGTGATATCGCTCGTTGTTGGCTCTGTCGGACAAGGCGGTCATGACTGATGTGAAGTTGCAGTTAGAAGAATTGACGAGGGGCAGCGCGGGCGTAGACACGGACGATATAATTAGGATGATAGGCGGCGGAGGCGGAGAAGAGGAGCGCCGGACTGGGGTGTTAAGTGTTCAGAGAGGGCCCTGGCATGATAGAAATACTCCATAGCACATAGCACTAATGGAGGGTGGTGGTCATAGACTCAAAGATTGATAGATTGACGGGGTTCTTCATGACGTCGGGCTGCGGCATGGGTGCCCTTGCAGAGGCGAGGCGGTATTAGATTAGTGTGACATGGACGTGTGGGAAATGGGCCAAGTGACAGGCAGGATACGGGATGAGACGGCGAGGCATGCGAAACCGAACCCACGGCCGACAGCAATTGGATCGTGGCGAGCTAGAGCAATAGAACGAAGTAGAGACTTACCGAGTTACCGTTGCTTTTAGTTCCCAAGACCCCTTTAGTCCCTGAGGCTGGCCTAACTAACTACCTCGTAGTGGGTTTTCCCTTTCTGGCTGCTTTGGCACCGGGATAGATCAGATCCGGGTCGACGGGGCGGGAGCGGGGGAGACAAGAGCCATCCGTGTATGATGGCCGTGTTCTTTCGGTTTTCCGTCGACGGCCAAGGCGATTTTGATGACCCCTAGACACGACTACACCCCCAAACCCCCAGCATCGAAGGCACGCACGTACGTCTGCGATTGTGCGCACTCGCCTCCCCGACGGTTCTTGGGGATCCACGGCGCTGAGTGGGAAGGAGAGCCGGCAAAAGTCGTTGTCGTCATTACTAAGACCAATTCGAGTCAGATTGGTCGCTTGCGTGCAACGACTTAAGGTGTGGCGGCCCGGATCGAGATGTAGTGCTGCTTGGCCTTGCACGCGCTGCACAGCAAACCGCAGCACAAGAACAGAACCCTGGACCGACTTGTTCTGCTTCTCAAGAGTCCAGACCCGGCGGCCGAATTCCGCATATCAACCGGCTCGCTTATCGAGCAAGGCTGCATGAGGGTGCTTGCGTGGCAGGTAGAGAGTGATGATGAGGATGACAGGTACCGAGGACGGAGTGTCCGATGCTGATGGTGATGCATGACGAGTAGAGTCAGTCAAAGTGTTGATGCCTCACGACGGATTAGGTTGTCCATTAGCCAATACAGCCGCTCCTTCCTCCACGTTCTCGTGTACTCATCATCATTCTAGCCAACCCCGGTCGACTCCGGGTTAAGTGTGTGTGCAACGTTCAGTCGGGGCAGATACTCACAGTGCGGGTACATCTAGCGCAGTCAAAGGCATCTCACAGTCACGGTTACGGTACCCGTAGGCGGGCTGCAAGGGCATCTACAGTGCGCTCACGGTGCAGTCGCCAAAGTGTGGTGGTTACACAATGGACCCTTTATTTACCGGTAACCTTGGGTCCGGCCAACGTTGATTATGCAGCCTCGCATGCCACAAAGGTAGCGGGAAAGCTTCACCTTGGCGTCTCACTCAATATCTCGTCTACCTATCTACCCTTCCTCATTTGCAAGTGTAAACCATTCATGAACTCTGCCAAATATGGAGTATCTCGACATGACTCGTGATGCCTTCGAGAAGTACATCAACTCCACGCGCACTTCTCCTATCGACAAGGTCACAGTCGGCGCCGCCATCTTAAGAAGGAATCCCAAAAAGCAGGAGAACCAAATCCTTCTCCTAAGACGAAACGAAGACGAGCCAAACTATTCTAATGTCTTTGAGATCCCTGGCGGAAAGGTTGACGCAACAGATGACTCTATTCGGGCGGCCGTTGTTCGGGAAGTCGCCGAGGAGACGCAGTTGGCGGTGTCGCACATCTTATCTTTCCTACCGCCCATGACATACACCACGGAGAAGACAACCGCGGACGCCTTTGGTGAAGCAGTCCACCCTGTTGTACGACATGCTTTCCAGCTAAACTACGTTGTCGCCGTTGAGAAAGACGGGAAGGGGTTTAGCGTCAACAAGGAGGAGCATTCAATGGGCGTGTGGGCTTGCGCGGATGACTTGGCTTCCCTTCCCATGACGGCGGAGATGCTGTGTCTCGTTTCGGAGGTTCTGAATCTCGCCGAGGTACATGTAATTGACTCGGAATCTTAACAGCTAATTAGTCGTAGCGTCGGGCCTACGCTTATAGCTATATACTTCCATTCGTACACCTACAGTAAGTAGTAGCCACTACCTACCAGCGGAAAGGTGCCGAACGAGTCTGCGATCACACCCTGAAGTCTAGGTGGACTACTACTCAGTCCCTGGCTTATTAGCGTCAAACCCCACCACCAGTCCACGGAGTTGTCCTTCTCATGCTTGAGTTCCCCACACAAGCTCTTTTCCCTCTCAGATCAGCCACAGCGCCTCCAGAATACAGTATCTAGACCGACATTGGGCTTAACCCCTTCTATCACATGCCAAGTAAACATTCAATCAAGTATCACGCCCAGTCGTCGCGCCTTACATCCCTTGATTATTGCTTACTCGCCAAAAAGCGTGCAGAATGTATCCATCTGTCCTGCTATTTGTTGCGGCTCTGACCGCCGCGAATGGCCTCGTCCACCTAGGTAGGTCGTCCCCGAACTTACTACGTCCCTCCGCATCGAAAAAGAAAAAAAAAGAAAGGGCTACCCCCAGTCATTTACATGTTATCCACTTCGTACCTATTTTTCAATTCCGCCTTCGATTATTTTTATTTTTACAAATCCCCTCGTCTGCGAATAGCTAGCGAACTCAGGCTCCCCCTCCGATTTGCCCTAATTCCTGTCCGATCTCGACAACACCTAGCACCTAGCACAAAGACGATGGCAAAGTTGGCTGATCTGGTGAAAATCATGGCGGCTTACGGACCACTAGGCGATGGTTTCCCCGCTTACGGCTACATCCACTGCACAGCACAGTAAGACAAATTTAGACAACAGACCCTTTTCTTCTTCAGTCGTCTTCACCCCACTCGCTCGCCTGATCGCTTGCCTTTCCTGAAGCAGGGCCCTGGCCATCTCTTGGCTTCCAGTTGGTGTACCGTTATTCTCCAGAAGTGTACTCCGTATTTCGTACCCTTACTTCGTAGTATTATGCGAAGTACTTAATCTGTAGGTACTTAGGTACGTAGGTAAACAGTTCGTACAGTTCTGGTTCCTCCTCCAATGCAGATCCCAGCTTGATACTGTCCATCACCGAAGCAAACCGGCTCGCATGCGGATTGGAGGCAATTGGTTTCGTCACAACACCCTTGCCACCCTCTGCGTGTGTCTCTATCTATCAGTGTCGGTCAGTATGTACCTGTCAACTCTCACAACTGTCACTAGTCAGGTCAGCCACTGGACGTCAGTGCCTGTCATTGTCTGTCCCTGTCGTAGCGGGGAAGCTTTGCGGACAGGGACACCTCCTCACCTCACCTCACACCTCCTCTTCTTTTCTTCTCTCTTTCGCTTCTTCTTTTTTCCTCTTCCTCTGCCTCTTCTTCATATCGCCTCACACGCTTCTAATCTTCATCTCCCCATTTCCAACCAGACCCAAGCCGATCATACATCACCGTCATCATCATGCTCGCCTCCCCGCCCAATTCCTCCAATCCCCCAACCTCCATTCCCTCCCCTGAGGTCCGTGAAGAAATCACCGCTCGTCTCTCAGAGCTCGTCGAAGCCATCGAGGCGCACCCAGCCTGGACTCCGCCTTCCCCGCCCCGTAACCTATTCCACGTCTGGGACTTTGTCAAGCGCTCCCACTACATCATGACCGAGCTCGACAACATCTCCAACAACCGCCCAACAAGACATCCCGACCAAATCCCGCCCAATGATGGTGGTAAGTTAGTTCCATCCCCTCCAATCCCTCATTGAAAGGCTTTGTTCCTACCAATCATCTTTCGTCTTTTCTCACGCGAGTAGCCACCGGGCCCAGCGCCGCCGCACTGTCCTTCCAAGACGTTTGTACCCGCTCCTTAACCGTTGTCGAAATGATCAAGAACCCCCGCATGCTCGTAATGCTCGGTCTTGCCAATATCGATTTTGGCGACAATGTCCGTCAACGATCACGTGCCCTTTCCGAAGCCATCAACAACTCCAACACAATGTGAGAACATGGACCTCGAAGGGTTGTAGAGGTGGGGGTATCGATTGCTAGAGAAGATAATAAGTAAAGAGGGACAACCAAAAGAAGAAAAAGGAAAAAAAGGAAAGGATGAAAACTGCATGGAGAATGTCCATGGATTGGGGAGACTGGGCAAATCATCAGGTTTGTAATAGCGTCATCGTATTTGAGTCTTCGAGAGAGCTCCGGTCCCCTTGTGGGCGGGCTCCAAATCTCGAAGCTGTCATGTATTGCGGGATGTCTGCTGTGAGGTTGCGTCATCATCAACAGTCCCAAGGAATCCGTGATCCTTGCGCCGTCCAGCTCAGCTTCCCCCCTTTCTCTCGGTCCCTCTTTAATGTCCAAAGAAAAACCAAAGCCCCTTCACCCAGGTTGTAACACCAGATCCCGGCAAGACCAAATCGAGTCATACCAAACCAGCCAAACCGTAAATCCAAAATTGATCCAAAAGCACCATTCCAAATACCCTCAACTGATTCTTTCCGTCTGCAAGCCGCGAAAAGAAAATGAGTGAGTGGTCGGGTAAGTTTTGAGGCACCCAGCCGAACCTCATTCCGAACTTGAGAAACACGACCTCCCTTGACCATCATCGCACGCCAGCCCATCGACCTCTCGCTGCCGTAGACCGACCCATAGCTAGACGACGACCGATGTTTCCGAAGCAAACGCAGCTGCAAAATAGCACGCTTAGCATCCACATACCCGTCTCGACCGTCTCTTGTCGGGCAAGTCCGCCGAGCGTAAGCAAGTCGTCGTGGGAGGCGGCCCCATTGGCCGATGCGTTTCCAAACCGGTGTCCGGAGGGAGTTGGCATCATGTCTGGATTGACACCAAGCAGGAAAACAGAGCCCGTGAGGCCAACTGCGGCAGCGAGGACAAGGCCGGGCTTAGAGCGGTCAATCAGCCACCATAGGAGAGGGTTCACCAGGGCAAGCGTTAGGGACACCTGCAGAGTGGACGCCCAGGCCACCTTTCGCTAAAGAACCAGTTAGATCTTCTCTTGACCGGCACTCAGACGAAAATATCAGTGGAAGACTTACAATAGCAAAGACAATGCCAACAAAGGCCCCAACAGCCCGAATCACGAGCGCCCAGTCGGTGCTGGGGTCTAGGTCCTTGGTGGCCCCATCCGTTTCCACCACCACGTCATCGTCACCTTCACCAAACGACTCCTCCCATACTCGATCGAACCACGGCAAAAGCCCGCCCAGAGCAATGCCAGCGACTCCCCAAAAGGCCAGATGCGCCCAGTTGTAAGTAGGCCTAACGATGCCCTCAGTGAACAATGCCAGGTTGCCTTTCCCGCTATGGAAGCGAGTGGTGGTGACGAGAACTCCATACCCAACGCCGAGGGAAAAGAGAAGAAGACCCCGTAGGGCGAGGGATTGGAGTGAGGGCGCAGGAGCGAGCAGAGTGGGAGGCTCGACAGGGCGGAAGGAAGAGCGTCGACGGACAGGATGCGACCGGTCGCGCATCAGCTCGTAGGTGGCTTCATCAACGCTGGGCCGTTTGATCGGGGTCTGGGCGCCAGTGCCCCAGGGAGTGTCCAGCTCATCGCGGTCGGCAAAGACGTGGTCGCGCGAGGAGGAAGAGTAGATGCCAAAAAGGGTCGAGGATGTGAGGTTCAGGAACGACTGAGGCCGGCTGAGAGAAGCTGGTTCGGGGCTGGGTTGAAGGAAACGCGGGTTGGCCCAGTCCGAGGAGGCCGGGGTCGCGGGCTTTGAATCCTCGTGTGGGGGAGTCGCGCTTGTCAAGTTGAGGCCAAACGGCCGTCGCGGAATGGGCCGCAGGAGAGGAGGTCCGTCGTCAGCCATGATGGGTGTCTGAGAAGAGGAGAAGGTCGAGGACGGCGATTGATGGACTGGAGATCAGAGAAAGCGTTGTCAGAATGCGTCTGGGGCGTATGGTGGTCAGCGACGCGGCCGGGATAGGCAATCAGGCTGAGGATAGGTAGGGCAGGAAAGCTGAACTCAACCCAGAACACACCACAGATGGGCAGCCACTCACTCAACTTGGTTATCGGACCGTCGTGTGGTGGACGGGAGTGCGGTGGCGTTCAGCGTCAAGGTCTCAAGGTCTGAAGCGCAAATGGTTGTGGTTGTGGTTGTTGGGCCAATTTTAGACAAGGCGTCTTGTCTGGCGAGCTTTGTGGCCGTGTGGCTTTTGCGCCAGCCAACGGGATATCCGAAACGATGCCAATGTCTCCAATCGGGACGGCAAAGAAAGGAACGCGACGGCGGGAGAGCCTATCTGGCGGCCTGGGGTGTCTCCCTTTCTCGGCAAGAAATATCTTTCGTTGAGGATGAGCCGCGTTCGTAGAAATGACGGATGCTCGGCTGTAAAGAATGGAAAACCTGGAGGTCCTGCTACGTGGGTATAAACTGTGAAGCAGCGGGAGAAAGACCGGTGATGGAGAATTGCGACGGTTTATTCAGGGAAAGCAGAGATCTGAGAAGGGAGAGTGAAGGAGAAGAGTGTGAGAAGAGGAGGAAGACGAGTACGGGCTTGGGTATAGGATTCGAATGGTATGTCTCCACGTGCGGGACGAGGAGGACCGAGTACTGTAGTCATGAGGGTGAGGCGAGGCGACTGGGGCAGACCGTCCCATCCAGGTGGCCTAGCCGGCAGGTACGCTTTCATCCTTCCTCTTTAGCTCGACGGCCTAATGCTACAGTACCAACCCAATTACAGTATCCGTACCTAACTGAGGCTGATACGCCTGATACTGAGTCACTCACTCATCCGAGACGGAGTGAGACCTTGCGAAAGGGGGGGTAAACAGGATTGACCTGCGAAGGAGAAGAGCGTCCTCTCTTCGATCACATGCTCTTGCAAATCCGCATCAACCCCATCAACCCACCCAGTGGATGCCCCGTCCCCATTAGCGGCATTGCCCAGCGCCGCTTTCCCCGCTCCAGCAGCGAACGCCCAGTGAGCGAGAGGGCCTGGAAGAGGGGACCACCGGGCCGCTGGAGAGATGACCTCAGAGCCTAAAATGGAGGCTCTGTAATAGGCCCATGGGCGTCGGGTGCACAGCACAGGAGGTCACTTCGCTGCAAATGGGTGCCAATGGGCCCTTTACCCCACACTCTCAACACGGCGATCGCACGCAGGATGCCGTGCGCTGCTCGGTATCGGTACTTTGCTACTCCGTACTTGCATTAATATAAACCCTAAACTCCGACCAGTTCCAGGGGGCGCCGCCTACTACCGGTACTAGTAATCTGGCCCAGGGTCTAGCATGTCTCTCAACTGGCGCCGTCACGGTTGTTCGGGGCCTCGGACAGCTCAAGCAGAGCCGACTTTGTTTTGATTTACCCTGCCGTGCGTCGTCCCTCCCAGTCCCAGATCCATCGATCGGCGGCCGCCCAACAAAGCTCTCCGAAAGTGGGTGTCGGCGCTCAGCACAAAACCCGGGCGCGGCGGCGGCAATGCAACGCACACTCTGCAGAGGAATGCGTGACACAGACGAACCTGTCGAATGAGGACTGACCGGTTGGGCTGATCTGACACGCGTATGCGAGTCAATGAGACGGGTCGAGAAAACTGTCAGGCTGATTGACATGTGATATTCAAGGCCACCTCCGGTGAATTGTCATCATGACAGCGCGCTGCAGGAAACGACTGATAACGGATAATGCAGGCCTCAGGTACTTCCAAAAGGGCTTACTTGCCTGTTTCCGGCTTCGTCCATTATGACTACTAAGGATCGAACGAAATCACGTATTCGTACTTCGTACAGCCACTCAGCTCAACGAAGCATCACATTGAGCCACATTTCAGCCACATTGTGTCTTCCATATTTGTGTGCTTCAGGAATAACTCCAAGTCATGGAACAGGTTGATTCGGTAGTCAGAATTGGCTGTTGTTCTAGCGGGCTATCAAACGATCTTCACCTTGAAATTTAGTCCAGGATACTACTGTATTGGGAATATTGTCCGATTACTGGGTAGTTTTCATGCAAATCCTTAGCAACTGCTCAGCCAGCACAACCAAAACCGGACACCACCATGCACAACACCATGTAGATATATACAGCATTCCCTGCACTCATTTTTCCCTTCTCAGGGCTAGCAATCCACCTCTCTACTCGTCATCGCTATCGTCGTCGTCCTCATCCTCATCATCCTCATCGTCCTCGCTATCCTCAACACCCTCCGGCCGGGGTATCATCATAAAGGCCGCCATGCATGTGATTCTGTTCTGCGTCTCATACGTCCCAAGCAGTTTCCCCAGTGTGCTACCCGTCTTGGCGTCCTTGGTCGGCGTCGCCTTGCTGTGTGCCTGCATCAGCTCGGCGCTCGTCACCCGCCACAGTCGGATCCGTCCATCGCTGCTACCGCCCGCCACGTATAGCACAGTCGGCGACTCTGCACTCTTGGCCACCACGAAGTCCTTAATTCGACCGTTCACGCCGCCCTCTTTGCCGCCAATCTGGGCTACCAGTTTGGCAACAGGCAGCGGCGGTGAGGCCTTCTTCTTTTCCTTGTTGTCCTGGTCGTCCGTCTCCTCTGGCTTCCAAAGGTCCTCGTCCTTGGTCGAGAAGAACAGGATTCGGCCGTCCTCCGTCGCCAGAGCGAGTAGGGTCAGGCCTGACTCTTCATCCACTGTAACATAGAAGAACTGATGGATCTTAGTCCGAATCGCCCCCATTATCCGGCACTTGGGCACGCTGTCCATCCCAAACACCACAACATCGCGTTCAAACCCGACCGCAAACTCGTCCACTCCGTCCACATCTCCCCACACCACCCGTCGACCCTCGCCAGTTGCGTGTCGGCCCTCTCCTGCTTCCTGGAGCATGTCCTTGCTGAAGTTCAGCACACCGGCCTTCTTGCCAGTTACTAGGTTCCACAGTCGCATTGATCGCTCTCCCTTGCTGACGCTGATCATCAGCTTCATGCTAGGGTGGATTGCAAAGTCATTGACACCCGACGGGGTGCCTCCAAACGGCGCCGTGTCGCCGCTCGGTCGACCCATTGCTTTGGCGATGGGTGTTTTGATGTTGCTAAGCAGAGACCAGTCGCGTGTTCGAGTGACAGCAATGTTCGAGTCCTCGCTAGACGAGAGCAGTTTCGACCGTGTAGGGAATCGCAGTGCCGTCACCGATGATGAGTGGTGAAGCAGCGTGCCCACCTCTCGGTTCTTGGGGTTCTCGAGAATCGGTCGCGGGGCCACCTTGGCTAGGATTTCTTGGTCTTTTCGGCTCGGGGGGTGCGCTGATAGGTTGAAGACGTTGATTCTCTCGTCGGTGCTGCCTGATGCGAGCATCACCTTCTGGGTCTGCCCTGCGACGGGAAGTGAAATCGGCGACACCGCGACACAGCGGATGGCCGAAGTGTGAGCATTGAACAGGAACGTGTCGGCGAACTCGATCTTGTCCTTGGGTCCAATCGTTGCCGTTAGGCCGTGCAAGATTCGGTCGTAAGATCCCACCACGATCTGGATCGTTTCGGTGGCAGTAGTTGTAGGGGCAGTTTCCTTGGCCGATACGACAGTCTTGGCCTTCACAGTCTCTTTCGCTTTCGCCTTCCGAGATCCATTTGCCTTTGCTTTTTTGCTGGAAGCAGGCTCGATAGCGGACTCGCTCTGCGCGACGGCTTGTATCTTTCTCTTGGCCATGGTGTATTGTGTTGTGTTGTTGTATTCGTGTCAAGGTTGGTTGATCTGGCAAAGCTGCGAGGTCCTCGTTGGGGTGCCAGGAAAAAAAAAAACGGCGAGGCAATCGACTGATAAGATAAGGTAGCTTACATACATAACCCCGTTTTTCGCATGCGAACCAGAACCCACCAGCCCACCAAAAGAATGACATCACAGGCGACCCTCGATATTAGAGACAAGGATAATTTGTGCCACGCGCTCGAGTATATTCAATTGTAAGTGATATGTCAACAGTGTAGATTCATCGCCATCTCCAGATACTTTTTAAGACCATCATCGCCCAGTCCGTCCGCTGTCGGAGCCGATATCCCGCTCCACCATCTCAATTGAGCCAAGACTCGGAAATCGCTTCGAAAAGTCCTGAATGTAGTCGTCCTTTTCCCTGGCCGTCATGTCTATCACAGGTCTTCCGGGGAGATCCATTCCAACGAGAATCTCCGACGAGGGGGCCGGCTGTCTCTGCTTAGGAGGTGACACGGGACGACCCCCGGTGGGGAGGCTGTTCAAGTGGATTGGCTTCTTCGGGGCCACTGGCTTCGTTGGAGGCTTCGATGCAAACGCCGGAGGTGCGGATGCTGAGCCGATAATCCCATCTCCAGTCGCCATTGGACCTCGAGACTGCAAAGGAGGCTCGACCCGGGACTTCGAAATGGTCAAGGGCTTCCTGGGAACTCCAGGGAGAGACCTTTCAGGCTTGCTACCAGCATCAACGCTGTCTGTGTACTTCCCGTAACCCTGTGCAGTGCGTGACGGACTGGGGGGTCGTTGCTCTTCGCTAAGCAGGCTTTGTACCCGGTTCTGGATGCTAACTGCACGAGAAACTCCTCCGATGCTCTTCGGCGGCACCGTCGGTTTAGGACCACTGGTGGCAACGCGCCTTCGGTATTCAGCCTGTCCGGCAGCCACACGTCGCTCCTCCTCCAGCAATTGGAGACGTTCCATCTCGCGTCGCATCTCAGGTGTCATGGCATCTTCATCCTCGTGAACGTGACCATCGTCGCTGCGGCCATCAGTTGCTTCGGAGCCTGCGATGGGAGTCAGGTCACGACGCCCAACGTCTTTGCTAGGCGACGGAGTTCTTCCGCCGCCATGGCTGCTCATAGGGGCGCTACCTTCGAAGCGCTTAAAGGCATCGCCGAACTTGCCCGCTAGAATATTCTTGTTCCCAGATAAGGAGGTGAGGCTGGAACGTTTGCTTGACCTAGCCCTGTCCGAATCCTCCATGCTTCTCAAGAAATCCAAGTCACTCGATTGACGTGTATCGTCGTCCCCTGCAGGATCAAGACGGGGCGATGGAACTTGCGTGGGGTACTGTGGCGATGGTTGCACCGATCGGCTTGGCGGTCGTGCTGCCGACTCCTTTTCACGTAAAAAGTCAAGAGTGGTAGATTCCAAGTTCGTGCTTGCGGGGCGCTGACGGTTGACAGGCGGGTTCGCGCGAAGAGTTGGTTCGAGAAAGTCGGCACGTGGGCGGCCACCTTCCAAGGACGGTCTTGACGATGAGGGGTGTCGTATGTGGGTAGGCTGTGCTTGATAGGAACTAACTCTCGGCTTGCTCGCAGAGAGTGTGTCTTCTGCACTCCATTGCCTTGTAGGCTGTTCAGGTTGCCCTGGCATGCTAGTTGAACGAGTGAAATCTGAAGACAGACGCTGACTAGATCTGTCTAGGTTTGCGTATGGCTCAGGCGGGGGAGTGGCCGTCATGGTGCCGGTAGATACATATCTTGAGCTAGATTGAGAAGAGATGGCTTGAAGCTCAGGGTTGTTGCTGATAATAGACTGGGCTCGGCTGATTTCAGGTCTGCTAGTTGCGGATGAGACCTTAGGCGCAGGGTCTGAAGGCGGCGACGTGATCGCAGGCTGGTGTGGGACGGGTGTAACAGAGTGTGGTCTTGATGCTGTTCTCGAGTGGGATGGGGCCGGTTGAGATGCCGCGAACGCTTGATCAGCCAGCCTTTCGGTTACTCGCTGGTTGAGATCTGCCGGCGGTGCTTGCGACTGCGGCGAAGTCGGTGAGTTGTCGAAATCAAACTTTGATCCTTGGTCATGCAGCAAGGAAAAATGATCTAGTGTAGGGAAGCGCGATGAAAGCTCGTCAAACCCACCGGGAGGAATGGCCTTCGTGTCCAAGGCAGCGAAGGGGTCTCCATCGGTCCTCCTCATAGGAGACGGATCTTGCTTCTGCGGCGGCTTGGCTGTAGCCGACGGCGCTGTTGCTGTTGGACGTCCTCTCCTCATGGGTTTGACCTCAGGTATAGCCTGAGTTTCCGGTGCGGCTCGAGTGAAGACGGCGCCAACAACTGGTGTCGACTCCGACTTATGGTCCTTGGATGAGGCGGTCTCATTTCCTCCAGACTCAGTGTGAGAACGGCCAGCATATATCTTTCCGAGGAGTCAGTACCCGACATCCGTGTTTGATCTGGAGGACTTACATCGTGAATTGGAACCTCTTTTCCTTGCATGGCACAGCCTTCCTTCAGAACCTGGTAGATGGTTGGTCTCGCTTGCATGTTCTCTCTCAACATTGAAGCTGCGACCGTTAGCGATGGGCAACGAAAGTGAGCGTTAAGAGATCATACCGATTAGCTTTTTGAGACGATCGGAGAACCCTGGGTGGCTAGGGAACCTGTAGCTGGCGTTTAGGATAGCCAATTGGCCCTGGTCTTCAAACGGCGTTGTATAGTAGCAGAGCTTGTACAACAGAACTCCCAGCGCCCAGATGTCCGACTTCTCGTTCATCGGTTGCTTGCGGTATACGTCGATCATTTCAGGACTCCGGTATTGAAGGGTAGTGTGCTTCTGAACATCTTCATCCATCAGACGACACTCAACCACGGTGGTCGGGGCGGGCTGTGGAGGCGACGCGGATCCAAAATCGCACAGCTTAAAGCGCTTAACTGGGCCGTTAGAGTTGATGAGGACATTCTCAACCTTGAGATCGCGGTGGAGCAAGGCGGGCTTGAGGTAGTGCATGCACGCAACACCCTCGGCAATGTCAGTGAAGATGTTGAGAATCTCGGGCTCTGTCAGCCGATGCTGCAGCCGGGTATTCATAAAGTCGATCAGGCCGCCACCGCTGCAAAATTCCATGAGCAGAAAAACCTCATAGCCGCCGCCGTGGAGCTCGGAGGCGTGGGAATCGATGTATGTGACGATCGGCCGGTGCCCCTTGAGGCGCTTCATGGTCTCGACCTCGATGCGCATGCCCCGCAAGGCCTCCTTATCAGGGACGGCGACTCGCTTGAGGACGGCGAGGTCGGTGCCGTCGACGGGCTTGGGCATCTTGACGAGATAGACGTGGGCGAAGCCGCCCTCAGAGAGGTACTTCTGGATGACGACACGGTGGCCGCCGACCTGGATCTTGGTGCCAGGGGCGAAGGTGCCGGCAGGGGCACCAGGGCCCGGCGCAGACACGGGGGCGCCGTAGGGAGCATGATGATGCTTAGGGGCGAGATGGGGCGGCGGATGATGGCCGTGGGAAGGCATCTCGACGGAGGGGTTTTTTAGAGGACGGGGGAGAATCGACGGGTTGGATGGGAGTTCGAAGGATCGTGAGGGTGAGGGTGATGGTGAGCCCGCCAGGCAGGGAGCCGAGTCGCCAAGCGGCTGAGGATCGAAGGGGCCCAGGGGGAGCGGGGGCAGGGCGTGGCCGGGTTTTATCGAAACAAATGAATGGCGCAGTTGGAGATCAAGGCATTGACTCAAACACAACCAAGTGGTCGAGGTGTCAAGCCAGGCGCATTGTCGCAGGCAGAGGCAGAAGTTGGATGCAGAAACATATGGCCCCTTGGGGATGTTTTGGGATGGAACGTGGGCCGGGCCTGGACGCTTGCCTAGAGCTCAGCCTCCCGGGACCACCTTTGTTGGACGCTTCCACGTTTCGGAAACGCTGGCGGGAGATGTTCGGCTAAACCGCCCGGAGTGAAGTGAAGTGAAGTGAGTGCAGTGCGCAGGGACCTCGACGTCATTTTTTGGGCCGGCAATCGCTTTGGGTGTCGCCTTGGGTGTCGCTCTGGTTGTCGCTGAGGTCTGTCCTGTGTTGCGGTAACTTACCAAACGCCAGCACCAGCATGATGCACGACGCAAGCTAGCTTCAGGGACAATGTACCGAGGGACTAACTGATTGAAAGGCGTGTTTCTGCCTTCTTTTTCTGCCCACAGGAACTGGCGGGCCACACGCTGTCCCGGAGACATTTCGGCTTGAGGCTCCCCTTTTGGTCACCGCCCGCTGGTGAGGCACGCCAGTCCGGCTCTCGCGTCAAAATCCAACGACAATCGACGAGGAGAAAATGGACGAAAACACCACATATACCAACACCATGGGCCAGGGACGGTTCCAGGACATTGGCACCTTGATACTTGAGCTCGCAGGGGTCGTCCAGAGACCTTAATTCGCCGGATCTCGCCTCGGCCGTTGTCACGTTGGTCCAATCTCAAACCCCGGGCTCCCGGCTCTCGCGTCCGTGTCAGCCAGGAGGCCCGCACGCGCTGCCCCCAATTATCCACCGCCATACGGATAGATGAAGTGTCAACCTTGAGCCAGCCCAGCTCCGACTCCCCAGGGCCCTGTCCCTTTCTCTCGCCCCCAGATCTCGTCCTCTCGATTGCGAAGCTCCATCCGATCTGTCTGACAGCTTTAGTTCCCGTCAACGACAAGCCAGGGCCCCAGCATTCGCCGCCCCCTGGTGTGTTGCTTGCACTCCCCCCTCCC
>JABSTB010000243.1:0-36632 GCA_013756995.1 Neonectria neomacrospora
GTGTCGGGGGGTGGGAAGGGGGGGCGTGAGAGACGGTCCTAGCTCGACCTATAGGTGGAGGGGCTCTCCTCTTCTGCAAGGGCAGCGGCAGACTGCGTTTGTTCTACCAATGGTGCTCGCACTGTACCAAGTCCCAGATGCACGTCCTACCCCAGGAGCCTGCAATGCACTGGGACCTAGTTTCTGGTCCCGTATCAGGCACGAATACCTGTGGATGTGAGATGCAAAGATACGGGACGCCGACCTCTGGGTAACCGCCCGTATCCGCCTATTATCGTAGTGCAAGACTGCAGGTGGCAGGATTGCGATGCCATCTTCAAATTGTCAAATCTTGGCCAGCATCCCGAGGCGAGGAGGTGGGTAGACAAAAAGGGGCCAGCATGAGGCGGTCCCAAGGTACTATGTAGATGGATGGTCTGTCTGCAAGGGCCCAGGTCACCTCAACTCATCATGGCACCGACGAGGTAATGCCACTGGTAGCAGTCACCGCTCACAAGGCACGGATGGTACTTCGAGCGGTAACAGCGGCGAGACGGCTCAGACGGGGGGCGACCCTTGGTTGGTATCAAGTGCTAGGTGGTCTAGCTTCCCAAGTACCCGACGAATACAACCAGTCGGTCAACAAGCAGTCAATCACTAACGGCCTGCCGCCCCAAAGGGCCTAAAAGAACGGGGTTGCGATGTCGTCGTCAAGGGTATGGACGAGGATGAGGATGTGGATGCTGGACGTCGACTACGGAACGCCTCTGAAGGAGACACCATCCATCACCCGTCAATACCGCAGCCAAGCCCGGACTTTTGATTATGGGTTGACGATGAATAGCAGGCGGTTTTATCATCGTCACGGCGGCCCTTCCAAACACGAATAGGTAGGTCACATTTGCGTTTCACGGGCCGACCAAACCAGACAATGCTCAACCCTGGAAACGAGATGCCCGTCTTCATCTAACATGGGCCGTCCTCATCATCAATCGTCAATCATCATCGTCGGCCCCGGACCTAACAGGAGCACAACCCAGACTAGTGCCTGCCTTACCATGCCTCCCAGGGGGTGGATAGATACATGTTTGACCGTTGGAGTTGGACCGGTTGCAAAAGAAAGAACGTGGAAACCGAAAGCAACCATCAACACATCGTGCGGCGCAAGGGGTCGCATCCGCCATCACCACCATCCATCATCAGTGCACCACCCCTTTCAGAACCAGTGCCATCACATCTTCATCCCTCCGCGGCCCCAATTGGATTGCTTCTGCCATCGGCCAAGCGCCCCCAGTACGCCGCCCAACGCAAGCCGCGCGTGTGGTTACCGTCACATCACATCCTCCCACCAGATGTCGATACTCGAGTTGCAGCACCTTGCAGCACCAAGTCGACCGCATGTGCCGACCTAGACTACCCGTCTCGTGCACCGTCCCATCCCATCCAACGTCATGAACTATCGAAAATCGAAAATCAAGGTCCAAGAACCAAGAGCATGGCCTAAGTCTGTCCTGTCTCATGTCTCTGTCTCTGTCTCTCTTCCTCTTCACCCACGACTCTCCTCATCACTCTTCCTCGTTTCCCGCCTGGGCTGTTGCTTGTCGTGGATCCCCCCCCCCCCTCACTCTCTTCTCCGTGACCATGCACCCGGGCCTGGGGAACAATGGAACAGGTCAAGCTCCCTCGGCCTGGATGGATGTGAGGGACTACGAACGAATAGGTAGGAGGGGAGGCTATTAGTCGTGTCAGGGCCCGGGGTCTCGTTGGGTCCGGTCGTCACCTCTCGCTAACTCGCTCTTGGGCTGGAGCGGGTTCCAGGCTGGCCTTGGCATCCCCCAGGGCCCGGGTTGTGCTGTGTTCCACGGCTCCTGATAACGTCTTGACATTGTTGCTGCGTGCTGTGTGCGTGCTGTGTGCTGTGTGCTGTGTGCTGTGTGCTGTGTGCTGTGTGCTGCGTGCTGCGTGCTGCGTGCTGCGTGCTGCGTATTCGGACGTGCAGTACTTGGCCCAGTGTCACAAGCGAGATATAGCTATCCGTATCACCGACTGCCTTAGCACGTCTTGAATTGACATTACGTTGCGGCATTCTCGATACCATGCAATTCCATGACCAAGATGCAACCCATCCGCGGGATGTCACTATCTTGCTATCGCCCATGGAGAGTACCCGGATAACTATCAATGGCGCAGCCACGAGGCACAGCCCCCAGATCGCCCCAGACGTCCCAGACTTTTCAGACTTTTCAGGGCTGGCTGCTCGTCTCAGATGGACCCCAATCCGTCCATCCAGCCATCCACACGCCGCCGCGCTGGGAAGCTCGGCGCATAGTCAAGTCTCACCACCACGACAGCCATCGTCACAATCCGCCTCCCCCGGGACACAAACACAAGCACATGCTCAAGCACAAGCACAAAGCACAGGCTCGCCACCCAGCCATCCTCTCGGCTCTGGGGGAGCTTCAGCTTTCCCCCATGCCAGTATGCACTCTGCGGCATCACCCCACGCCCCACGGACGGCACCACCCTGCAGAGTGACCGCGGCATGCGATGTGCAGCGTTGTTGACGCCGATGCTGTTGGGCCCGATGCTGTTGGGCCCGATGCTGTTGGGCCTTCCCCCGTGCGCCTATTGCCAGGCGAGAACGATGGCCCAGCGGTGATGGCCAGCCGCACTCTTGTCGCCAGAGCCATTCATGCGGCGTCAACGTTGGTTTGCGGAGGCACAAACAAGGTCATCGCCAGAATTGCGGCATTGCCTCCGACCCATTCACTCCACAGTGACTAGCACTGTAGGTACCTCTCTAAGCGTCGGCGGCTGAACTAACTGACCCATGGCGACGACTAATTTCACCACGTCTTGCCGCTTTCAGAGTATCTCTCGGTCAATGAACGTGACTACCGGTAGACGTTTTGAGATCCAGATCTTGGGATTTGGTTTTCGGAAGTCGTTTTTGGGATGGTGCAAGCATTCGCGATTTCAATCAACACCTCTTACACTACTCCGACACCAAGACGCGTAAGTCGATGACCTGCCTCTCCGCGGCCTTGAAGACAGTTACGGAAGTGCCGACAGGTGGAGGAGCTTGGGATTTAGCTTCTCGGGTTACCAACTCAACGCCGGTCGAGATCGATCACGTTGGCGGAGGTCAGGAATAGGAATGCCGGAAAGGAATGTGCCCATAGTCGGGATCTAGACGGCGATGCAAAAGATTACTAAACAAAGAGTCGGTTAACAAGAGCCGAACAGAGAAAGTATAACAAGCTTCGTCAGCAGCATGGACAGAGCTTATACGGCTAGGTCCCAAAATGTTGGAACCACCAAACTCTCTATGCAAGCAAGGACCACGAGTCTAATGGATAGTCTCCCTGTCTCAGTCAAGGCTGAGGTTGACTGAACCCAGGCAAGCACCCCGAGATAAGTGTTCTGCGATTCAAACATGGAGACCGCAGGTTCCTTTCCCATCCGAACTGAAACCCGCAGGTCTAGAACAGGCAGGATCCGAGACCAGAAGCGGGATAGACAAACATTATGTTAGGAGACGTGCTTAACTAGACTGGACTAGAGAAGCAAATCAGAAGCTGCCCTTACTTACATATAATAATCAGGAATGAATCAAAGCTTGCGTATGTCTGATGCTTTGAAGAGCATTTGATGAGTGCCACGTGATGCATTGAATGCTGGATACCCTGGACGCTGTGTGATGATGAGCAATCAAGATCTAACTCATGATGAAAAGCAGCACAGGTAAGGTGCGAGTAGCACTTTATATATGTAATGTATTGATGTTAATTATTCTAAAAAATGTATATTACAAAGTTTGCTCATGACAATAGTGCGCCTCCGATATATTGCATCCAACCCGGGAATATATGTATCATACGCAACTTGCATTTGTCATGTCCACGCACATACACAGCTTCTATCCGTATTCAGTCCTCGGTGAACACCCGCAGCCGTCTCCATTCAGCTATCTACCTTGTTGCCATCAACACACTTGCGCCCGCACGCGGCCCAATACCACGGCTTCCCACAACCTCACCTGCTCACCCACATTCTTGTGCACCTTCTAGAACGAAACGGCGTTCCTTGGTGTCATGCGCCGGCTCCACTACTGCACACTGGTGCAGTTCGTAGCAGGTATCCAAAGGCCCACATGGATGATATTGATGGATCCCCCATCGTGAGCTTGGGACAACTTCCTAGCACGAACCCCCTTTTCGGCAGATTACTCTGACGGCTAGCCCTCCTCGCCAACCAGGGGGGGTGTGTCTTCATTTTCGTCTGTCGACTGTGACCTTCATCAATCTCTTTAACGGCCGAGGTTGAGCTCTAATATTCGTCCTTGCCGCCGATCATGCCCCGAACGTCATTGCCCACGCCTCCGGACCCAGGGTGGTTACTTGTACTAAGAACGTAGTGTAAGTAAGCTTCCCTCAGATACCCAAGTCTACGTAGCAGTCAGTAGTCATTCACCCGGACGCGCCAGGTCAGCCTCGCGCGAATCAGCGCGAAGCCGCTTTGCGAAGCGTCGTCTCAGGACCGAGTCGCCCTATGATCTGCAATGCAAGCAAGGTGCTGTGCCGCACAGTTCCATTGTCGCATCGTATGATGAGCATCTGCCGAACATCCACCCACCCAACCCCATCCAAGGTGCCAGCAACCAGGCTGGCCCCGGCCTCACGGTCGGGAAATGAGGCTTAGCCTCTGGGTCCTTGTCTTATCTCGGCCGGGCAGGACTCGGGAGCACTAGGATCACTATCGCGCCAACGCTTCGAGGCTATCAAGCTTCCTGAGACAGTAAGTAATGGTCGGAAAAGTTCAAATCACATCGCGGCCTTGATGCACCATTACCTGATGCTACAGGACGAGATAAAACCAGCTGAAGTCTGACGACTAAACTGCGCCTCCCTAACAGTACTCTAACTATCCAATAATACGAAATGCGATCAAGCGTGGCCTCTCTATCCAATGACAACCTCACAGCTTACCACAAAACTTCAAGGTTCTCAGCACGAATGGCAGCTGCTTGCCATCGCATGTGCAGTCAACCGCCCAGTCAGCCTCGGTGTCCCTTTAAGGATCACACGCACTCAGTCCATCCCAAGACTCATTTCTCGCCCTTCTTCTCTAGTTCGTCCTCTTCATTGGGTTGGTCATCGTCCTCTCCCTCTTGTGATACTCTCAAGCCCTGCACGCCCTTTTCCACTTCAGCAACAAGACTTTCTAGATAGTCTTCATCCCTGCAATCAATCATGTCAGCTTCTCTTTTTCTTCATTTCTTTTATATTTTGAGACACTGGCACATACTTCCCGACAAGCGTGACCGTGTTGCGGCTCTTGCCCCAGCGGGGATAACTACCGACCTTGATACCACGAGGCTCAACCCTGGCGGCCAGCTCGGTGAGGAATGCAGCAACGCCGCTCTCTGGCAGGGGCGTCGAGATCAGGATCCTGTGGGTTCCCTTGCCCTCGGGGTCTACCAGTCGCGGCAGGAGGAAAGGCTTCAGTCCATCCAGAAGCTTTGTGACTATGTATTGCCGTTAACATAGGCTGGTGCCTTCAGAGTCAAGGCCAACTTACAAAGTCTTGGGATTCCGGGCAAGATGTGAACATTCCCATTCACAACTGCAACTGGGACCCAGAGGTCTTCGTGGGAGAAGATGGCCTGCTTCTTCAAGTCCCGAGACTCATCCGTCGGGAGCCTGGCCATGCGCAGCTTGGCTTTGAGGGCGGGCGAGTCAACGTCCCAGTCAAACTTGGGTTGGTTTGGGTGAGGTTTCGACATCTGCTTCATCTTCTCCAACGTCTCCTGGTGGAGTACCAAAGGAAGATTGAATGCCTTTGCAATTGATTCATAGGTGATATCGTCGTGTCTAGAGGGTCAGCATGCACGCATTCTGTAGAAACGCAGACTTACGTAGGTCCAATGCCACCGCTTGAAACAGTTAGCAATCTTCGTTTCCTGTCTTTCTCTTTCCTTCTTGGATATTAGCTACTTACCTCGTCACGACAAAGTCGTAGCGGTCGCTCATCCTTCGTACTGCCTCGATGATCTCGCTTTCGTCATCTTCGATGACCTCGATTCGTTTCAGGTTCTGTAATGACGGGTCAGACCTCGAAATTTCAAGGCCGCCAAGCCATGAGACTTACAACACCGAGAGAGAAACACCACTTCGCAACATATGCCGAATTGGTCTAAATTTCCTGTCAATAACGCCCTGGTCTCGACCCTCTGTCAGGGCTACCTGGTCCGGAGTCCAGCCTTGCTCACATCAACGGTCTACCTCAGTGTCAGCGTCACGTAGTACGAATGCTTCGAGGACCCAATCGCCGTGTCCGTACCTTTCCGCCCAGCACCTCGTCACCAATGATCAAGCACGCTGCCGTATGGATCGTGCGCGCATTGCGCTCATCTGCAGAAGCCATGCTCCCGAGTGTAAGTCGCCGCACGGATGCTGCACCGGGTGCGGAGAGATGCTTCGCGATCTGGGAAAGGCGCGAGAACATGGACGGCTTCGAAAATGCCGCGTGAGACCGGGGCCGGAGAGAGTGCTTTTACCTTGCAGAAGGGATGGGATGTTTGTTCGGCCGCAACCACCGAGGTGGATGACGTTTACTTGTTACGGCGGGACAGTGGGCAGATGGAGGTGGGGTTTCGCTAGGCGCAGTTCGGTTTGGCTTGGTTCGGCTTGCGTTGGCGGGGCTCATGATGAATTGCGAGCTTCAACTCCCGCTATACCTCTCGATCGCTGTCCTGTCATCAACTCACCCTGGCGATAGCTTCGGAAGTGCTCAACCGCCAGGAAACACTGCTCTCGCGGCCCGTTCAACTCGCCTCCTCCCACCGACCACTTTCCGACGTTCAACATGGTAACGCCATCACACCCGACGCCATGCCACGGCAATCGCAGCTTTCCCCGCTGACATGCTGCCGCAGGCCTCCGAATCCAGGCTATACACCTTCTCGACCGAGACCAAGGATCACCTCCGGAAGTTTCGCTTGACGACTTCCAGAGCAAAGGGTCCCCAGGCAGTTATTTGTATGTGCGTCTCCTTGTCTGTTTCTCACGCTCGCTTGCCGCCCTCGGCGTCATTCCTCGACACGCCGACTAATGCCCTCCTTCGCGCCATACAGACATGATCGATAAGAACACCCACGAGATCCGACAAGATGAAGACAAGACCGTATACAAATCCCTTGACGAAATCGGTGACGACCTCCCGGACCACTCGCCGCGCTTCGTCCTCCTCAGCTACCCCCTGACCATGGTACGTCGTCCATCGATTAAACACACATACAGCCCAACGATTACGGGGTATGGGTACTAATGGCATGGCATAGCCCGACGGACGGCTCTCCGTGCCATACGTTATGCTCTACTATCTTCCCATTACATGCAACGCAGGGATGAGGATGCTGTATGCCGGCGCCAAGGAGCTGATGCGCAACACCAGCGAGGTTGGGCGGATATTGGATATAGAGTCAGTTGAGGACCTGGAAGAGATCCCCGACAAGCTGGCAGCTGAGTAAATAGCCACGCTCTGTTTGAACGTCACATGAGAAACGAACACACGGTGCAGCCCAGAAGAAAAGCGAGGCGTGACATGAGAAGGAAGAAGCCATCATTATCTACATTCACTGCGTAACGGTAGAGTGCGCCTATTCTGACAACACGCTCTGGGTATCCAGTCCCAGCTGACTCGCCAAGTTCTTCACCACCCCTTGAAATGCGATGCATGCAGGGCTGTCTGGAAAGGAGTCGAAGTAGCTCTCCCCATAGTCACACGCCATTCGGATCCGTGGATCCAGTGGCACCGCTCCCAGGAACGGGATGCCCATCTCTTGGGCCAACGCCCTACCGCCACCCGTACTCGCGCGGAAGATCTCGCTCTCGCCCTGGCACTTGGGGCAGACGAAGCCGCTCATGTTCTCCGCGAGACCCAGCACTCGGATGCCGGCCTTGCGGCAGAAGTCGATCTCCTTGCGCACGTCGAGCAGGGAAACCTCCTGCGGCGTGGTGACCATGACGGCTCCGTCGATGCCGCTCTCCCTGAGGAATGTGTTGACGCTCAGGTGCTCATCGCTAGTACCCGGGGGAGTGTCCACCAGCATGAAGTCAAGGTCACCCCACTCGACATCTTTGAGGAACTGCTTGATCATACCGTTCTTCTTGGGCCCGCGCCAGATGACGGCATCATCGCGGTTTGGGAGCAGGAACTGGATGCTCATGACGGCGAGATTGTCCATGACCCAGATGGGCGACCACCCCGAGCCACTGACATGGACTGTCTCGTCCTCGACGCCCATCATCTTGGGAATGCTGGGTCCGCAGATATCAGTATCCATGATGCCGACGGTGTTGTCTGGGTTAGTCGCAAAGGCATGGGCCAGCAGCGACGTAAAAGTGCTCTTCCCAACGCCGCCCTTGCCACTCAGCACGAGGACCTTGTGCTTTACATTCTCGAGGCGGGCCGAAATAATGGAAATATCCGGGTCCGGTCCTTTCGGTGCCGCGGCGCATACGGCCTGGTTCGGGCATCCGGCACACGAGTCGGCCTGGCCAGCCTGTTGCGACTCGGGCCCAGGGCAGTGTTCGGGCTCTGGGGCGACGAGCTGGGGCTTCTGCTTAAGAGGGTTGGCGATGACGTCCTCGACAGGCTCTGGCGCTTCGAGCGAGGGTGCCATGGTGTGTTTGCGCCGAAAATTCGCTGTATTGCGAGTCCCAGGGATAAAGATGTGAGATGTGGTTTGGGGACGGTTGGTTCGGTGGCGATATGAGTCTCGGAGCTTAATAATGGCAGGCCGCCGTCAGAGTTAGGCCACTTGCTAGCGAGTTGGTAAAGGAGCAGCCCAAGGTCAAATAGTTAGGACCACTTCAAAACAAAAGACAGGTTCTCCAAACTCGGATTGAGGAAGAAAAACAATTAGGACCTGGAGTGAGAGTTAATCAATAAACATTATATTCTATGGTATAAGTGAGCGCAGTGCAACTCAGGATAGGTATTGCCTATTTGTCTAGGGTAAGTAAGCAGGCAATGTGATTCGCTTTGGAAGAGAAGGACTGACTTGTGGATTAATCATCAACTTGCAATTCCCCGCGCGGTGACATTCCTACCTACACTAACCCTATCATCAGTCCCCAAAACGTTACTCAATCACTGAGGAGGGGCAAAAGAATAAAGCTGGCTTGCATCGAAGATTCTTCGGGATCCAGGGGTGGAAAAGACAAAAAGAAAGGTTCCAGGGGGAGTCGAACCCTCGCTGGCGGAATCAGAATCCGCAGTCATAACCGTTAGACCATGGAACCAACTGAAGCCGTGTACCGCTTCCCATGGGTGGATGAATGGGCCGCTCTTATCTAATAGTATACATTCAACAAAGATGACTTGACGCAAAACTTTCTCGTGCGATGCGATGCGCGACCGGCGATCGGCGGGGTTATCTCGCAGATAACGATAAGACCGCAACCCCGCGTAAATTTTCTTTCTGGGCTGAGCGTGTCCAGTTATCGCCTGAGACTCTGCGCCTGCGATCACGCCCCAAGTCCACGACACTCAATCAAAATGGCGCCTTCTGCTGACATCCCCGAGTCGAACCCCAGGGGCGATTCTACGGTTCTCAGTCTGAGGAAGTCCCTCTGCTCCGAAGACACCCCACTCCCGGTCCGTTTCCGCGCCCTGTTCTCCCTCAAGCATGTCGCCCAGACCTCGTCGGAGGAGGACAACATCGTCGGCGCCGTCGATGCCATCGCCGCCGCCTTCACGTCGCCCTCGGCCCTGCTGAAGCATGAACTTGCTTACTGCCTGGGCCAGGCCAGTCACAACTCCGCTGTTAAGCCCCTGCGCGAGGTCCTCGCCGATCTCGAGCAGGACCCCATGGTCCGACACGAGGCCGCCGAGGCTCTTGGTGCCCTTGGTTGGGCAGACAACCTCGACATTCTGGTGGAGTACCGCGATCGCAAGGGCGAGGATGTTAGTATTATCGAGACGTGCGAGATTGCCATTGATCGCATCGAGTGGGAGAATTCCGAGGAGCGGAAGAAGGAGAAGCTGCGTCAAAGGTACACGGATTGTTCTATTTGCCCTATGGGGTTGCCCATCGGCTGACTGATCTAGTGATTTTGCCTCTATTGATCCCGCCCCTCCGATGCCCGAGTCCGAGAAGGAAGTCGACGTTCAAGACCTTCGCAACAAGCTGATGGACACGACACGACCCCTCTTCGTCCGATATCGTGCCATGTTTGCTCTTCGTGACCTGGCCTCGCCCCCCGACCTCCCCACAGCCGTCCCTGCGGTGCTTGCGCTCGCCGAGGGCCTCGCCGATCCGTCTGCGTTGTTCCGTCACGAGATCGCCTTCGTCTTTGGCCAACTGTCCCATCCCGCATCAATCCCTGCGCTCACTGCTTCCTTAAGCGACGTCAACGAGGCTAGTATGGTTCGACACGAGGCCGCGGAGGCCCTGGGTGGTCTCGGCGAGGAGGAGGGTGTCGAGGCGACCCTGAGGCTGTTCCTTAATGACAAGGAGAAGGTCGTGCGGGAGAGCTGTATCGTCGCTTTGGATATGGCCGAGTACGAGAACAGCGGAGAGACGGAATATGCACTGGTGCCGGAGGCTGGCAGTGTCACTGCATAATGATGACCCCTACTGGGAAATATTGAGCCACATGAAGTCTAGTTGTTCTCGTGCCATCTAAAAGTTATTAGTTAAAAAAAAAAGGGTCGCTCAGCCAATGTCTGTTTGGGTTCCTTACGAGTGACCACAGTCGCAACTGTAGATGACAGTAGATCCTTCATCTGCACCGCGAAGCTGCACGTTGGAGTACTTGACCTCCTCTTGGCCACAGTTGGGGCATGTTTGGTTAACGGTGCTTTGGGTCTGGATGTTGTGCTTCTCGACGGCTTGGACGCTCGATTGTAGCTTCTGTCGTAGGAAGGATGGAAAATCGGACGGTTTTGTCTGGGTGACAATGGACTTGGAGCCGGTGTCTGCATAAGTGCAAGTTAGAAACCGACCTGAGGCTAGGGCAGTGTTTTCGCGGGCGCAAACGAACCTCGATTCTCGGCGCCGCAGCATTCGCAGCAAAGGACATTCCGCTCGCTGCCTTTGGTGGAGGGCAGAAGGTTGCCGCAGTCGGTGCAAAAAACGAGAGATCCGATTGCCGACATGGTGTACTCGTGGTCGAGGGTTTTCTGTTGCGGTGTGCTTGGAAGCGTTCGCAGGAACAAATTCAAAGACAAAAATTGGCTGGCTCATCATAGGCCGAAACCCAAACTTGGGGACCCCAGCCGGAAAAACTGGCAACCTAAGGCAAGGCGGCGAGGTCGGCCATCGGATCAAACACCGACTGGCTCAAAAAGCAGCGCACGGGCCACCGTCGAGCAATCAATCTTCAAGGAAAGCTCGCGAGGCTGTCGCTTCCCCAGGCTTCAACTTCGACCGTGTACATTTACTACGCGATCTGCTGAGGCCAGCAATGCCTTGAGCCACAATCGTTTTACGACTCGCCCAACCGGCACCGCGTTCCTTTCACATGCAGGCTCTGGTTTATCGTTTCAACAATTACGCGCCGTCAAAAGAAGCTCCGCAATTCACCACTGCGCCCGAACCCCCGAAATCCCCAGAGTCCCCGATGCGACCTTGCTCGTTTGCTCCTTCCTCCGGCAATGTCTGAATAAGTGGCTTTTTTGAGGACCGCAACAATGGATAGAACGAACCCGGATGGCGGTGGCGCCGCTCAAAATGGGTTCTATACTCATCAAGGGATGCCAAACCCTCGGCCCACCATCTCGCGGCCCTTCACGCTCCAAGAGTCTTTACCCTATTCACCACAGACGTCAACGATCCCCTTCATCTCAGGTTCGCAACTATCCCGCTCTCGTGTTTTGTTGCCTCCATCATCCAACATTTGCTAGATATCATCCCCGACCCGAGCCTGGGCTCAGGCACCCCCGCGCTGCCGATTTCCGACCTCTTCCACACCCAGGAGTTCGACAGCTTGAACAAGGACGCCTACGGACAGGCTTCTATGCCCCGGAACGTGAAACAGGCCATCGATCATGTTCTACAGGATATGAAGCCGAGCCAAAGGACTCACTTGTAGGAAGAGTCGCTTTACCCAAGATAATCCACGATACTGACTCGCAGCAGCAAGTTCACCACCGCTCCGAGAAGCTCATCAAACTCCGTCGCTGGGAAAAGTCTCGCCGACGACCTGTCCCCGATCACGAGAGCTGTATACGAGAAAGTGGGAGGCTACTTCAAGGCGACAAAAACCAACGTTCCCGACGCAAACGCGAAACTATCCAACGGCCAAACGGGAGGCTATCCCAACCCCAAGCGGGCTTCTTCTTCCTCCTCACTCAACTCCCCGAGTGCCCCACCACCACACTCACTCCCGGCGCAGAACGCTCAGACGTACATGCAAAATTCTGTTAAAATCGAGGTTGCCATACCATCTAAGAAGAGTTTTGACGGATCCCAATACATCGACGTGAGGAATCTCACCCAGATTGAGGTTCCCGCTCCCGTCTTCGCTCAACCACAACCGCCACAACAACTACCGCCGCAACAGCCGTCATCGCAGCGGCCACAGTCTGCAATTTCCCCACCACCTCTTCCGGCCCCTCTTGACGCCTCCCAGAACTCGTCTATTCGGATCGAGCTACCAACCACAACTATCAACCGGGACGAGTATCTTGAATTTGAGGAAGCTCCCGAAGAACCGCAAAACCTTTCCATCCGTCGGCAAGACCGGCAAGGGTTTGCAGATAGCCAAGAACTCCTCGGCGAGAGCCTTGATCAACGACAAAGGGGCGAGGCAGCACTTGATGCCCTCAACAAGCTCGTGCGAACCGTTTTCGCGTCAGTGGGGAGTGTTCTTGCGATGGAACCTGGCTTCGAACACATCGTAACCATGACGCAAGATCAAGAGGTTGCAATGACGGCCGCCACCCAACAGAAGATGCACACGGCAATCCAGAAGACGATCGGTTTGAGATGCTATGACAGGGTCCCAGTTGAGCACCTTGCTCAGATCACGAAACTGAGCGAAGCAAGCCTTAAACAGGCGGAAGACCTGGAGATGCGACTTGACGAGACCTGGTCCGAGGATGCAGTGGAGGCTTGGGTTCAGAAGCTGTCGGAAGTCGACACGATACTCAAAGCAGCACGAACTTGCCTTCGCATTCTGTCTGGCGGCAGAGAAGATAAACAGCTATACTCAGAAGCCGTTATCCAAAAGAGTGTTGACATCTTCAAGACGGTCACAGAAGATATCATCATGCCTTTGGTAGAGCTTCGCCCATCCGGAAATTCAGCGAGTGTGTTCAAGATGCTATCAAAGTCCAAGAAGGCCATTACCTCCACTTTCGTTTGTTGCCAGAAATTGTTCGCCCTATTGGCTGAACTGGTCACCAAAATCGAGCTCTCAGATACCGTTATCAACTCTCTCGAGTTTACCGCATCACGGCTGATCTTTGTTGAGAACGCTTACTTCGAAAAAGACTCTGCAGTTGGTGTCCAGAAGTTCGATGGAATTCGCTCGGTGGCGATGGACATGCTTTGCCAAATTTTCCTGATGAAACCACAGCAACGTCAAGGCATCATTGACGAGATCCTCACATCTCTGGAAAAGCTGCCCGTTGGCAAGCAAAGTGCGCGACAATTCAAGCTCTCTGATGGAGGAAGTATCCAGCCTGTATCCGCTTTGATTATGCGACTGGTTCAGTCAAGTTCTGGTAGAGTGGACAACAGCAAGGAACGCAATCGCAGCAGCATGTTGCAAAACATGCGGGAGGATGATGAAGAGGCTTATGAAGAAGAAGTCGACTTTTCGTCAGGACCTAAGCAACCCGTCTCTTCTATCAAAAGCGAGGAACAAGGAGCTCAGCAGCACGCCGTTTCGATCAAGGATCTCGACACCGCGGTTACTCCATTGACCGACAATGCTCAACGCAACGCATCATACGTTATCAACTTCATTGTCAAACGTGCCATTGGGTCCACTAAATCCGGAGACACTCCTTATCGGAACTTACTCGACCTCTTCGTTGAGGACTTCACAACGTGCCTCGACTCACCAGATTGGCCCTCGGCTGAACTTCTCCTTCGCCTACTGATGGTCATGATGGTACAATTATTTGAAGCCCCAAAGACGGCCGCCCCGGCGAAGAACATGGCACTGGAATTGCTTGGTGGTATGAGTGCAGCGATTTCTCGCCTCCGATCTCACGTTAAGAGAATGGCTAGCTCATCCGAGGGCAACGATGCCAACGAGTTTTCTAGATACCTCGCGGATCTTGCGAGCCACGCTCTGGAGCAGAAAAGTCGCGTGGAACAGATGGTTGCTTGGGCTGGGCCGTACCGAGCAACACTCGAATATCTTCAACACCGCTGCACCGACGACCCGCACCTCTCAAGTGCAATCTCATTCTTGATTGCGGACTGGGCATGCCAAGTCCATGTGGGCTACGACTCTTATCAGGAAGCATACGACGAGCGAGATCAAGAACTTGGACGCCTAGGATATCGTTTACGAATGATGATTGACGACCGGAGATGGGTTTTGAACGAGTACACCTTCAAGACCGTCTCTGCAGGCCAGGCCAAGTTGTCTTACTCGATCATGCTACTACGTTCTCCACTTTGCGAATCCTTTGGGAAAATCCTCAATATCTTGCTTAGCTCAATGGCTAGCGACCAAGCTACTGTTCGCAGCAAGAGTTTGAAGAGCGTTAACCAGGTGCTTGAAACCGACCCCTCCATCCTGGACGGAGATTCGGCCGTTATTCAGTTAATTCTCGAATGTGCAAGCGATTCTTCAACCCAAGTTCGAGACTCCGCCCTCGGATTGCTTGGCAACTGCATCAACATGCGTCCTATTTTGGAGACGTCGTTGACTCCTAGGATTATCGATCGGTTCCAGGATAGTGGTGTTGGTGTGAGAAAGCGAGCGATGAAGCTCGCCCGTGACATCTATCTCCGCAACCGTAGCAAGCCGCTTCGGAGTGCGATAGCGAATGGTTTGCTTCGTCGAGTCCAAGATCCAGATGAGAGCGTTAGAGACCTTGCTCGCCAGATGATCGAGGAAGTTTGGTTCGCTCCCTTTTACCGGGATGAGGGTACAGCCGTATTTCAAACGTCGCTGACGGAACACGTCGCTCTCATCATCCAAACTGTCAAGTCTGGTACTGTCACGGAAATATTGGACAAGGTTTTTCAAACGATCCTCAAGCCGCAGAGCAAATCCCTTGAAGGGCCGTTCTCCGTCTGTTCTAAGCTCGTTGCCAACATGTTCGGCCTTATCGACAACCTAGACTCAGACGACCCAGCCGTCCCTTCTGGACGAGATGCCTTGCAGGTGCTCACTATCTTTGCTAAGGCTGATCCTAAGCTGTTCAATTTTGAACAAATTCGCCTTCTGAAGCCTCACCTTGCTAGCTTCTCCGGCGCCGATGAGCTTACTGCTTTTCGAGCGGTGACTGTCATTTACAGACGCGTGCTCCCGCAGCTCTCAACAGTGCACTCCGATTTCCTATCGGAGGTGCGCCTGCAACTGCTGAAGGCGATTGGCAAGATCGCTTCTCGTGGCGCTATTGACGACTTGATTTCTTGCACACGAGTTGTCTGTGATCTTTTACACTCCTTTGAGCCTCTGGCCAACCTCGTGGCATCAAGTCTACTGGGCATCCAGAAGTTACGAGTCGGTCAACTGGACAACAAGAAACTGCAATTCCTTTCTGCATACTCGATCATCGTAGGTATGGTTGGCAAGCACTGTGATCTGGACAAGCAGATCCAAATCTTCAAGAACAAGTTTCCCAAATGGCAAGGCGACTCAGTCCCGAGACTGGTGGTTGACATGCTGGTCCCCTTTGCTTTACCTTCGCAGCCCCTGGATGCTCGCAAAGCATCACTCGAAGCGATCGGTTTGGTTTGCCAAGCCTGGCCACGCAACTACGTTCTCGCCAAGGTGTACACGTCGTTCCAACAAGTTTTCGATGACCAGGTACCCATCTTGGAAACAATGATCTTACGGTCGTTTCGGGAATTTCTCATCACCGAGGAGAAGCGTTCAGAGACTGCGGCGGCCGAGGGCTCTGGCAAACAACAGAAGAAGGAGCTGACGGTCATGGGAGGAACCAGCTTCGATGATGTCGCAAGCGCCACTACACAAAGGTTTTTGAAGGACTTCACTCGCATCGCGGTCACCACTCAAGATGAGCATGCGTTCCTTGCCATGGAAGTGTTGGGTAGCATCAACCGGCAGGGGCTTACCCACCCTAAGGAAACCGGTGTCACGTTGATAACGCTGGAAACGTCGGCGAACCGGAAGATTGCGGAGCTTGCCTTCGCCGAGCACCGAGCGCTCCATGAAAAGCATGAGACCGTACTTGAGCGAGAGTATGCCCGAGCAGTACAGTCAGCATATGCTTACCAGCGAGACGTGGTTGGGGATTCGCACGGTGCGACAATGAACCCCTTTCAGTCCAAGTTGCACTTCTTGATGGAGGTCCTCAAGATCAGCAAAATGAGGAATCGACAGCGCTTCTTGGAGAAGCTGTGCGGCCTGGTGGACTTTGACCTGTCGAAGCTGGAATCGGAGCCGGAGCTTCCACCCCATGTGGACTTTTCCCGATTTGTCGTCGAGAACATTGCATTCTTCGAGTACCAAACCGTTGGCGAGTTGCAGACGACAGTCAATTTGATTGAAAAGATGGTGACGAGCACAGGCGCTACAGTTGCGCAAGCCATTGAGTCGGAAGTTTTCAATGTCCGCATGGACGTTGATCAGCCCGCTGCACCCGCACCTCTAGTCTTGGACTCACAGGATGGATGGCCTCTGGCTGCGGACCAGGCGCCGCCTCCTCCGCCACCAACGGCCCCGGTCACGGCCCCGGCCCCAACGATGGCAGACTCGGTGGACCCAAGCCGGCTTCGTCAGCTGACTGCGGCATCCGTTATCCTGCTGTCGATGTGGGAGGCACGCACACATCTGCGGCGACTGTATGGCATGGGGACGAATCGACACGACAGCAAGGCAAAGGCATTGGCCAAAGACCTGAACAAAACGCCGAACAAGGTGCAAGGAGTTCATGGAGAAAGGGTTTGGGATGAGATAACTTCGCACATGAACGGGCTCCAAGCACAGGAGCAGATGGTGCAGAAGTGCAAGGCGTTTGTGGAGCTTCTCAACGTGGACAAAGAGTTCAAGGTAGTGGACGACGATGAAGAGCAGCTGGAGGACCCTTCAACGCCTAGCCAGGACGAAGGCGAAGATGGCGACGTCATGGTTGAACGAGGACGCAAGCGGAAGGGAGTGATGACACCCGGAGGCCGGAAGAAACGACCTCGATCGGGATCACAGCCGCGAAAACGGGGCCGACCACGCAAGCAGAGCGTGGAGCAGGACCTGGACGTTGATCTCGATGGTGACTGGATCTAACGTTTCTAAGGCAGCGACTAGGCGCAGGAGATTTTCTGGGCTGAGCTGGGCAGATTTGTTGCGGTGTACACTCTGGCATGGGGGTTTCGACGGATCGGGGTGTGGCTGGGCTTCCAGAAAACGTGGAGGACGGGGATGGGGACGGGGATGGTGGCTTGGTTTTGGGAGAGCATAAATGAATGACGTCTACACGGATGGATGGGATAGGACGGGGGAGGGTGCCTCGAGCGATGGGCAGCGAGGGAGAAGGCGTTTTTGGGAGTTGCCGATTTTGTTAATGATACCTGAGCTCACACTAGCTCACCTTGCTTGGGGATTTATTAGGAGGTAGTTGGCATGATGGAAGGATCCAAAGGGCATGCCACGGATTCAGTCGGTCTTTCGGTCAATTGCTACATCTCTCTATCACTCAATGATACTCCAGTCAAACCAGCGCCGTGGGATTTTGTGAGAGTCAATGATGGCCCAATGGGAGGGACTTTTGACGGAAATGATATGGAAACAGGAAAACCCAGAATACAAGCTTGAAATGGGAAGTCAGGGGCGACGGGATGTGGTGGGCCGGCTCGACGCCACGGTCGATCTCTCGGCATCTCTTGGCCGTCTTGGCATTATACCCTGTTGGGGAGTGGACCAGGGTCAAGGATCTAGCGCCCGGTGTTGGAGGCACAAAAAGGCAACGTCGAGAGAGATTCCATTTTCCATTTCGTCGTTTGGTCGTCCTGTTTCAGTTAGAGGATGTCTTGATAATGGGAAGACTCTGGGATGAAGAGTTGGCCCTGGGTTAGCTGGGCGTGGGGAGGGCAGCGAGGCAGTTCTGGTCGACTCACTTCAGGCATTCAGCTTCGCCTGATGGGCAGTGCCAGTGCAGCCTGGGACTAGCAAACAGAGGAGCTTGTTAGCACGATACCATGGAAACTATACAGCATGGAGAGCATGGAATCGTGGAGCGTGGCCGGGACCAGGTCGGGTCCAGGCCGGGTCCAGCTCTCAGTGGAGGAGGCCCAAAGTGCCTCGCTGGAACCCTGGTCTCAGGCTGATTGGCAGCTGGAGGATGATGATGAGGGTGAGAGACTGGCGCTCTGAGATTGGCTAGCACGAAACAGAGGCCTCCTTGTCTCGTCAAGCTGTCATGGTCGTCGTGTCTTGTCTCCTGTTTTGGCCATGCACAAGCGCGTACGGAGTACGCGCACGACAACGCACACTCTCGCTCGAACACGGCCACACCTAACACGCACGCTGGCTCCCTCTGACGACTTGTACTTTTGCTAGCTCAGCTAGGTACCTTGGGCAGCCCTCTGGTTAATTACTCGCCGCGTCCCGCCCTGATAATTAAGGAGGAGCCCACCCCATCCACTCGAGAAGATACCTCAGAAAGCAACGGTGACGTGCCTTCCTGCAGCATCCCTAATCTTGTTTTTCTCCGGCATTTGACCACCACAAACACAACAGCGTCCTGTCTCGACAAGACAAATCTCTAGACTATCTCTTTGTCTGCCCTTCGACTCCGACTTGGACTTACTTCTTTTCTTCTCTTTTCTTCCTCTCTCTTCCGGCCCCCAAGGAAGGAATAACAACAACAGACTCCCCTCCTACACCATCCATCGAAGATCCCGTTCCGGCAGCGAAAGCGCCAAGCCCCTTTGTAATGTCCTGTAAGTTCTCCATTCGGTTCTCTCAATCCCCCCCCACACACTCTCCTGACTTCCCGCCCGTCCCCTGCTGCTGTCACTTGCACTTTGCTCCTTGGCTCTTGGCGCTTGGCACTTTGTTCTTTCTTCTTTGTTCTTTGCATCCATCCAATCCGTTGGGGGCGAACCTGATTCACACACTCTCTCTCTTTCCCTCTCTCCACGTCATGTGCCTTGCTTTGCCCTGCGCACCGTGCTGATCTCGACTGCCATGTCTCAAGTCAACCACTTCAACATCAAGCGACAGGCGCACACACTCAGCCGCACCAGCTCCGACCAGTCATGGAACCCCTTCCGCCACGTCTCCTGGGACCGTCAACCAGGCCGCACCGGCACCTGGGACGGCGGCCGTCTCGAGCAACAGTCGACTCGCAATGATCCCTCCACCGGCGAGAAACTGACCCACGCCAGCACCGACCCTACCAACGCTCGCGCTGTCGCCAGGGACTGGTCCAATGTCGACACCATGACCGACGCTCGCGACGTCGACGAGACATCGAGGGAGAGGAGCATCAGCCAGCCCACCGATGCGAGAGCCGATACTGCCGTCTCCCAGCGGTCCCTGGTCGACGACAACGAGCGAGGGTTAAGGAACAGGAAACAAGATGACGCCCCTATCCAGCCCGAGGAGGAGGACGACAAGTCGAAAAAGATCAAGAAGGACCACAGGCTCTTCAAAAACGTCCAGCCCAAAGAACCATACACCTTCGCCAACCAGCTCCAGCGAACTTTCCTCAACTCATGGATCAACGTCCTCCTCATTGCCGCCCCCGTCGGCATCGCTCTCAACTACGTCCCTTCGATCAACCGTGTCGCTGTCTTCGTTGTCAACTTCATCGCCATCATTCCCCTCGCTGCCATGCTCAGCTTTGCCACAGAGGAGATTGCCCTGCGCACTGGCGAGGTTCTTGGTGGACTAATCAATGCCACATTTGGTAACGCTGTCGAGCTCATCGTCGCTATTCTCGCTCTCGTCGAGGGCAAGGTTCTCATCGTTCAGACCTCCCTCATCGGTTCCGTCCTTTCCAACCTCCTCCTTGTCATGGGCTTCTGTTTCTTCTTTGGTGGCCTGCGCCGCCAACAGCAATACTTCAACGTGACGGTTGCTCAGACCGCCGCCTCATTGCTTGCCCTCGCCGTCGCATCCGTCATCATCCCCACCGTTTTCGACCTTGCTAGCAACACACCAACCAAAGCCGTCGCCGACCTTTCCCGCGGCACCTCCGTCATTCTTCTCATCGTCTACGGCGCCTACCTCATCTTCCAGCTCAAGACTCACCAGGATGTCTTCACTGAAGAGAGTCAGAAGGTCGCTGCCAAGCCCTGGAGTTCTTCTCTTGGCTCCGGTGCCATCAAGCAGGGGCTCGCTGCACCAGGCGCCTTCATGGGCCGCGGCATGGCTGACCAGAACGAGAACGAGCGCCTGTCCAAGATGCTCATGAACCCTCAAGGCCTTGCGAATGAGGACGACGAGGAAGAGGAGGCCCCCACGCTGCACTTCTGGGTCGCAGTCGCAACTCTTACCATTTCTACCGTCTTCATCGCTCTTTGTGCCGAGTTTATGGTCGACTCCATCGACGCTGTCACTGCGGGCGGTAGCGTCTCGGAGGAATTCGTCGGGTTGATCCTGCTCCCCATTGTCGGCAACGCGGCCGAGCACGCAACGGCCGTCACTGTGGCCATCAAGGACAAGATGGATCTGGCTATTGGTGTCGCTGTCGGCTCTAGCATGCAGGTCGCTCTCTTCCTTATCCCCCTTCTGGTCATCATCGGTTGGGGCATGGGCAACGAGGAGATGAACCTGAGCTTCGACATGTTCCAGGTCGCCGTCATGTTTGTCGCCGTCCTTCTTACAAACTACCTCATTGCCGACGGTAAGAGCCACTGGCTTGAGGGTTGGCTACTGATTTGCCTATACGCTATCATTGCCGTTTGTTCGTGGTGTGAGTTGACCTACTTCTGCCTTGCATATCTAATACAATTACTAACCTAACTCTCACAGGGTATCCCACTGACCAGTAATACCGTCCTGTCACTCATCAGGCTCCCTATTTTTGTTTTACTTTTACGAGCTGTTTTCTGTTTACAACTGCACATATTTGTTGCTTAAGGCCTCTTTGTAGAGCTGCCTTTGTATATATCGCACTCTTGCCGTTTTCTATGTTTGATATTCGAGGCAAAATCCGGAATTTGGAAGCGGGAATGTGGACTTGAGTCATCGAAATTGCAGCCAACGCCTCGTTTCATATTTGTCTCTATGTATATATATACCCTGGTTTTCAGAAGATAAAGGCTCTTCTGTTGGGTGGGAAATCCTACAAGTAGAAAGATTCGCGTCGTTCGCCTCTTTGTCATTACTGGTACCCTGAATAAGAGGCTTAATCCCCTAGATCATATCCAAAAAGAGGAATAACACAACTCCCTCCAAAACAGGCGAACATTGCTAATCGTCATCATGTTCCGTGGCCAGCTTTCCTCGAAGCCAACCGACTAAATCGACTGGACTGCTTGGCTGTCTTCACCCACGCCCGCTCAGACTGGACCCGCCGTCGTACTGCACACTGCCTCTTCGCAGGAAGGACATGGGACTGTTGAGACGCTTGGCCGGCCCGCCATCGCCGCCGAGCACGCCCGGCGGCAGCCCCAATGTCGGGATGCTCGCCTCGGGCACGGGATCGAGAACCGTCGGAGCCATGGCCGTGGCCGGCGTGCCCTGGATGTTTTGGCCCTTCTCCAGAGCCTCGGCGTAGAAGGCCTCGAGGCCAGACACGTCCCGGCAGAAGTCCTCAAAGTCGCTCTTGAGGACCTCTGGGTTGGGCGTCATGAGCGGCGCCGTCTTGATGGCCTGGTCGATGGGCTTGAGGGCGGGCGACTGGTAGTAGTAGGTGGGTTTGACGAGGGGCGAGGACAGCGGCGCCGAGGATGCGGACGAGTCGACGGGCATGCCGTAGGACGAGTAAGACATGCGGCCGGAACGGTCGACGAGCGGCGGCGGGTCCGAGGCGGCGACGGCGCGCATCTCCTTGTCGCGCGGGTTGCTGGGCCGGTTGGTGTAGAGGCGGTTGGCCAGCAAGAGGAAGTCGCCGTCGTCGGTGATCTCGGCAAGGAGGGTGCCGGAGCGGTGGATGTACTGGCTGTACTTGTAGTTGGGCGTGCCCCACGAGTAGCTGACGTCGACGTTGGCGGGGAAGTTGCAGGCGGCCTCGACGTCGAGCACGAAGTCGAAGCGCTTGAGGACGGCCACCTGGTAGAAGTGCTTGCGGGGCGACGTCTGCGGGCCTTGCGAGCTGGGATCCAGGTACGCCTCGGGCTTCTTGTCGGGCGGCGCGGCGGCCAGCTTGACCAGGAACGGCCTGCGGAAGGGGTTCGTCTCGGAGATGGCGCAGGCCTCGCCGATGGGGACCTCGACGAGGCGGAGGCCGTACTGGCTGGCCTCGCGCGCCCACATCTCCACGGCGTCCTCCAGCAGCTTGGCCGTGATGTTCATCCAGTCGATCCTGATGTGGAAGCAGCCGTCCGGGTTGTGCAGGCGGTCGTAGTGCAGGTCGATCCGCTCCGGCCGATACGAGCGCTTGCGATGGTCCACGTCGTACTTGATGACCTTGCTCAACACCACTCTCGGGCGCTTGCCGTTGTGAGACAGAGGCATGGTAGGTGTGGTTGATGATGAGACGGGCGAGTTCTCGCCGTTGATCGAACTCGGCCGCGCCATGAGAGCGCGCGGCGAATCTCTGCTCGTCGGCTCGAGTATCGGCGTGGGAGGGACACCGCTTCGTCGCGAGTTGAACCAGCCAGTGTGTGGCCTGGCGAACTCACTAGCGATCTGGTAGAAATAGTTGCCATCGCGGAACTGATGCCTCTTCTCGACGTGTACAAACAAGCCCTTCTCCTTGTCCCTGTTCTCATTAGGCACCATTAGGGCGTTGCCGAAAGCTTCCGCGTCCTCGCGAGTCTCGAGATCCTCGAAGTTGTCTAGCAGCCAGGTCGTCATGTCAGACCCGATGAAGCAAAAGTCGTGCAAGCGAAGATGCCAGCGTCGGCTCTGCAACCGGACGCCTCCGGTCTCTACCGGCTGCTGCATTGCGTCGGCCAGCGTTGCCAGATTCAGGTTAGACTTCTTAAAGCGCATCTTGCTTGACACCAGCTGACCCTTGCGAGTAGCTCCTTCAACGGCTTCGACAAGTGGCAAAGTCTCGACCTCGGCGGCGATGACCACGGACGGGTCTTCAGTCTTATACACAATGTCTAGCGGATTGGGGTCCCGCCTTTGACGATGACCCACCGAATGGAATCGTCGTTCAGAGGGGGGAATATAGCGATATTTCTGCCAAGATTGGGCCAGGCGCTTGATACCCTCAATCCGGACCTCCTCGGGGTTATCTCCGCTCTGTGTCCTCGGCACGGCCGTGTTCTTGGAAACCACAGGGATGAGCACGAAGCGTGCTCGCCAAAACCTTAAGCTTTCCATCATCTCATCATGATGGCCTGCAATATACGAATCGATGGCGTTCCAGTTACGGTCCGGCCGGGCCGTGAGGATATCGATTTCTCGCGTCAAATAGGACTCGTCGAACAAAGTCCGAATGGCAGGCTTGTAGATCGGAGAGAAGCTCTGTGAGGTGAAGGAAGTGTCTGTAGGCTTTCGCACAAATATGTTTACTTCAACTTCCGTGCCATTCACACACGAGAGCTGGTGAATCGTGTTGCCGACCGACATGAAGATGCTGGTGCCGTCCTCTAGAGGCTGGTTGCGAGAGAAGATGTCACCAACTTTGATCAGCTTCTGGCCAAAAGCCTTTGCGACAGCGGGGCCAACGACGACCTGGAACCCCTGAGAAAACCGTAAACTGATGAGTTCCTGGATAAACTGCTGGCGCGTCTTAGGCTCCTCAACCAGTTCGTCATCTGCGTTTTGGTCGATGTTGTAAGGGTGCCTTTGATATTCCGTATCAAATTGAGTCTTCGATGGGAAATACTCCGTTGTCAACGGCACGGACGCAGGACAGCAGAGCGCCTTCCACTTCTGAACCTTCATCTGGGAGGTTTGAGGAAAGACATGCTGCCATCTGCTGTATAGAACCGTGTCATCAATCATGTGGTTGTCGGGATTTGAAGGATTCAGCAACGTCAGCCACGGGGTGATAGCCGTCGTGGGAGACAGTGTTGCGGGAAGCTCAGGCACCACGCCAGCACGTAGTTTATTGGTGTACACCTTTTGGGCATCTTCAGCCCGTAGTGCGTCAGAATAGCGCAAATCTCGATCTTCCTGTGTCCTTTCATGTGGTTTTTCATGTGACCTTTCGTGACGGACATTGAACGGAGATGGGGCGATCGACGCAGTTCTTAACTGATTTGCAGCGATGTCGAGATTCGAGGTGTTCCTCTTCAGGATAGGAATGCTTGGTGTTGTTGCAATCCCTTCAATGATAGGATCGGGGGCATCCAACCGGTACTTGCGGGAAGATAAGGCAGATGATTGGCTTGTAATCGTTTGAGGAGAGCTGGGCCGAAGTTCTGGGCGCATTCGCGGAGTGGATGGTTGTCTCTGAATGGCAGATGAGACGCCAGAGGCGTTGACAGTCTCCGCCCTGATTTCCGCTACCACTGCCTTCGGTGCAGCGATACCAAAACCACGCTGGCCTAGGCTGATTTGCCTCATCAACTTCGGCTGCTTCACCGTCATCGCGGCCTTGGGGATCTTTGGAGTTGAGTCTGGTGTCTTCTTGATGGCAATGGACAGCGGCTTTTCCATATCGGCCATATTCATGGACAATTTTCTCCCTGATGGCCCTATCGCCAATGCTCTCCTCTCTGGGAGCGAGGTTCCATAGAGACCGGAGTCCTCTGCCAACTGTCTCCGTGCTATTTCCTCCAAATCCTTGGCGTGCCGCGAGGAGTGGCGATGGCGGCGGTTGCTGGATATACGAGACTTGTGGTCGTCGAATTCCTGCAGTTGTTTCCATAGAGACTTTTCGCCAGGTCTTGCCAATCTATCAGGTACAAACCTCGCGAATCCATAGACATAATCAAACAGAGCTTCAGGAGCACGACGACTAGGAATATATACAACGTCGTTGATTGCGGTATGATGATGTTTCTGTGAAGGAGGCTGCTCAGTGATATTGGCAGGGAAATTTGGTTCGGCTTGGAGAGGGGTTGTTTCGATCTCGTTCGTCTCAAGGAGACTCCTCATTTGCAAATCGTACATTCGGCATCGTATGTTGAAGTCATTTTCGTCGTCTTGCTCGACTTTGTTGGACACTGACAAGGCGATGCCTTGATAGGAGAGAGCTTCATCAGAAGCGCCAGTCCAGTACGAAACATGAAGCCATTGAGGGAGCGCATAACACCACTCGTCGCCCCTTGACATGGACGTCTGATGGTCAGCCCGACGAGTCAAGCTGTTCCCCTTGCCAGGTGAGAAGGATTCTGCCATTGACTGATAGCTGCCAATGACTGGGGTCGGGTGGTTTGGCGTGCTGTCGCGGCTATGGAATGACCTCGACAGGCCGGAGTGGTGAGGAGTATGCTGTGGGTGGCTGCGCTCCTCCGAGTATTGAGGGTTGCGGTACTTAAAGAGGGGGACAGAGTGAAGTGGCATCTTGGGCATACATATCAGATCAATCCCAATACCATTTCCGACCAATGCTTCAGTCGTCCTTCTCAGGGTTTCGTAGTCAACCTCAAAGACACCTGATCCGGGACTGATGACCGCAATAGAAATGCCGGTCCTTGTCAGATCCCTGTCGATGTGGTCGTGGGCGAATTGCGAGGAAGCCAGGTTAATGGCCTCCAAAACATTGCCAAACATGGAGATGGTAGACTCCGCCTTGACACGGTTGGTAGGAGTATCTTTGGGAATCTGACTGCCCCCTTCCTGTTCCGACTGGGCGAATAGCTTGTGGTGGTCAAGGCTGATATCTCTGCGGAAGAAATTGAACTCCTTTTTCAACTGGTGCAGGATCTTTGTCCATTCCCCGCTACCCATTTCGCTCACGACAACCCGATAGAAGTCCTTGTACGGTCGACGAAGTCCTGAAGGCTGGATGCCAGTGTAATAATCCCCTTCCAAGGTGTCAAACTCAGCGGTCAAGCCCGTATCATACTCCACACGCGCGAAGAGCACAATGCTGACTAGATGCTTTGCCTTCAACATGGCCCACCTCTTGAACAGTGCCGGTAGAAACCCATTGACGACTTTGTTGAACATGATTTCACCAGAACTTTCCGAGTCGAACTCCCACATTTCGCGAGCCATTTGAATGAAGAGAACATATCTGGCCGACTCGCTCCGGAAGATGGGTCGAGTGTCACGGTCGAAGAAAGCTGAATGCACTCTCAAGCCATCGGCATAGACGGCAGTGATCTGGGCTTTGATGGTGCCCATGAACAAGATGGATTGGCCCTTGTAAACGGTCCTCTCGGTCAACTCCCCAACAGTCATCCTCCATATGTCGGATCTCGACAAGTATTGGTCCTTGAATGATAGCTCGACATGGGAAGCCTTTCTTGTCGGGTTGTTCTTGTCCACCTATGCAATGATTAGCATGACGAAGCGACTGAGTGGCCGGGGTTCCTACTATGGTTAGGAGAACCTGTGAGCCCTTCTTCATCCCGAAAGCATCTGCAATGTGCTTCACGACGTACACCTCCACATCGGGCTGTCGCGCCTTCATATCCTGAGGCATATCCTTGGCGACAAACACATAGCTATTCCCAGCGACCTCACCATGACTTTGTGCTGACGATGCGCTCTTAGAACCACCGTTGTGGTCCTGGCTCGACTTGCTGGTGGCCGAAGGTTTCCTCGAGTCGTCTTTCACGGTCATAATACACATCAAGGCCCCCGGCTTCACGTCGCCACCCACGAGATCCAAGTTGAGCAACACCTCATCTTTCGAGTACCCCTCGTTCACTGCGACCGTGCACCGGCGCTCCATCTTGGCATGCTTCTCCTCCCTGACTGTCGAATGGGTCGACGCGCTGGCAGGCGAGGCAGGCGACTCGGCGGGGATGCGATCTAGGTTCGACCTGCTGAACTGTCGGAGATGCGACCAGTGGGGCCCCTTGCGCGGGACCATATTCCTCCCGCCGCCATTTCGGGACATGGGAGCTCGAGGAGACAGTCGCTTGCTACTGCGGTGGGTTCGACGGGAGACGATGCAATCTCACGGATTGCATGATGGGTGCGGCGGATTGACTCGGTCGAAGCAGCCCAGGCGAACCAGGGTGGCGATGAAGCGTGCAAACGTGGAGGCGATTATAGCAACATTTGGCGTCGGCACTGCGATAGACGAAGCGAGGCGATCCCATGAGGTTGGTCGGACGTCGCGGCAGAATCGAGCTTGGAGCAGTCGTAGAGGTCCACCGCCTTCCGTATTGGGCGTAGCAAGTAGCTCTATCTCGGAGTGGGGCCCCATTCTATCGCCAAAGTCGGCTGCATCGCTGCGCAAGGTGATTGGTTCATGGAAGCTACTGACGACGAAGAGGACTATCAGCAGACCTCGGCTTGGGTGTGATGCTCGTACGTCTTTTCATATGGATGTGAACAAGTGAATATTTCAACTGAGTCGAACAGTGAGGGCTTCTAGCAGCATCCGCCCTTTGCGACTGGGTTCCTTATACCAAGCAACTTACCTTGTAGCTCTCGATGTATGGGCCGCTGACGACTGAATGACACAACCGAGAGTAGCAACAAAAGAAATTTAGACTCGGCCAACTGCAATACAAGATCTCATCATTTATAACTTAGATCGGATATTCAGGGACCTTGCTGAAATGGCACGCCGGGTGGCTTGTTCTGAAGCACTCCGTTGCGATGCCACAGCATGCATCCTTGTATCTCGATTGGCATGCAACGCAACAAAACAACTCTGGTTTCTGGTGTCAGGACGTTGATGTTGCGACACTGTGTCAGCTGATCTGGAACCAGACACGTCATGAAAACCTTGTGTTCGTCAAATCTCGCCCCTTCCCCTTCTCTAACACCTAAGAACGCACTAGCAAGTCTATTGCTCTCAAACATCGTCACCACTCCAATCATCACCAGTGCTACGCCCGTCGCCGAGGCTTCACAACGAAACGCAGCTCCAAGGGATAAGCATCAAATTCCAAGAGGAAGGGGCACCAGGAGCTGCGACTTACCGAGCCATCAGGTGTTGATTGACAGCTGGTGACATCTTTGCTATTGCCTCGGCAAATGCAATGCACCTTTCCGGGACCGATGCGCTGACTGCAGGTCGTACAATCAACCTTGATGAATGATATCCATCCCGGATTGCCTTTTTTTGTGCTTGTGAATACAAGTGGGAGCTTGATTGCGGCTGCACCGTGGAAAAGAATCATCAGTATCCGCCAGAGACCAAATCGCCGTCCATTGCGACTTTAGCGACTTAGCCGAGCAGAAAGTTCGCTTGGATTCCATGATTTCTCGAGTAAAGTCACCTATCCTTTGTCAACATCGTGCACACACCAGGCAGACCATCAGTCCCACCTCTGGCCACCTGGACATATAAAAGCCAGGACTTCTCCGTTTGTCGCTGGGAACAGGAAACTAGCCGAAGCATTTCCTGCTCTTGACCTTACCTACAACATTTAGCATCGGCTGTTGAACCTGGAGATCACGCACCTCCGCGCTTATCGATCATCGTCAACAATATGAGGGGGTTTAACGTTACCCGCAAGCAGCGCTTGATAGCCACCATAGGCATATCGTTCTCTTTCTTCGTCATCGAGCTCGTTGGTCCGTATTGTCGAAGCCTGGGACAATGGCCACTAAATGTCCATGTCAACTAATGTTTCATGTAGTCGGGTTCTATACACACTCACTCGCTCTAATTGCCGACGCATTCCACTATGTACGTCCTCTGGTTTCGAAAGAACGACACTTCCTAACGATACCAGCTTAGCGATTTGATTGGAATTGTGGTTGCACTGGCCGCATTGATGGTTGGTTGTTCAGAGACTTACATTTTGGCTCACGGTATGCTGAGATATACCATAGGTTTCAGAGCGCACCGAGCCAGCGCCTCAGGGATATACCTTCGGATGGCAAAGAGCAACCCTGTTAGGTGCCTTCTTCAACGGCGTGTTCCTCCTGGCGCTGGGGGTTAGCATTCTTGTACAGGCCGTCGAGCGGTTTACCAACATTGAACGCAAGTCCACTCAACAAGGAACAAGGGAAGAGATCACAGAGTTAACGGGAATACAGGCGTGGATAACCCTCGAATGGTTCTGATTGTCGGGGGTGTTGGTTTGACACTGAACCTCCTGGTCATGTCGTTCCTTCATGGTGAGGCGCTCGCCCCCACCGCCAAGTTCAGGTTGACTGACGTCCATCCTCAGAACATGGCCACGACCACGGCCATAGTCATGGACAGGGGCACGAAGCAGATCATGATCATGATCATGCGTCTGCGCAACACCAAGATTCACCTGATACGCCCCGCTACGATGCCGCCAGCGAGTCTGAAGCTCGTTTAAACCCCGTGAGTCCTCGCTTCGCTTATCTTATGAGTTGTCACCTCGCGTATACTAAGTATAGCACCGACAGAGCTCGAGCAGTCACCACGAGCACAAGCACTCGGCGGCCACGGCTAGCTCTCCCGGCAGGGACCTGGGCATGCTTGGTGTCTTCATCCATGTCATGGGGGACGCCATCAACAATGTCGGTGTCATAATCGCGGCAGTGATCATCTGGAAAGCGGAAGGACATAGCCGCTACTACGCTGATCCTGCAGTTGGCGTCTTTATTGCCATCATGATCCTTCTCTCGGCGATTCCATTGGTTAAGAACAGCGGCGCTATTCTATTACAGATAGCGCCAGGCGGAATCAACCTCGAGGATATCAAGCACGACATCGAGTTGGTGAGTTACTACGTGTCTTCACGATTCGTCGGCGTTGTCGGAGGATCTGTATGAACGCTAACAGTATCAGATCCCCGGAATCGAGTCCGTTCACGAGTTGCACATCTGGCGCCTGGACCAGCGGAAATCTATCGCGTCCGCCCACTTAGTAGTTGATGGTAGAACCGTCAAGAGCTTCGCGGAAAAGGCCAAGATCATCATGGAGTGCCTCCATGCTTACGGGATTCACTCAGCAACGCTGCAACCGGAAGTGGCGGCGGCGGGCTCCGTGTCACTCCCCGAGAGCGCCCAGGAGACCCAGACCACAGCGATGGAGGTTGGATCGAGCGTGACTAGTCGACGAAGAGGAGGCGGCCAGAACCATTGCCAGCTGATCTGCGGCAGCTTGTGTGATGGGATGAGGTGCTGTACGCATGTTCAGATGCAGTGATCGGCGTTCTGACGTTGTTGTCGCCGCAAGATGGGGGAATACCATGGCGGGGGGAGAGGGGTTGGGAATTGTGCGGCTGGTTACGTTACTTGACTGGATCCCGGACCACAGTGTTGTACAGTACTGTAATATGGTAGCTGGTATATCCCTGTGTAGTAAGAGGAAGGAAGGAAGATCCTTGACGTGTGCTTGCTGCTGAACCGCTGAGCCACTGGACTTTTGGAAATCCGTGAGACAGGGACTCTCTTCTCGGTCCCGCAAACATGGCTTTCTAGGCTTCCGCGTAAATGGGTGAGCCCGAAGGACTGGCGACACGGCTGTGGTCCTGGTCATGAGATGCAACCTGTGGCATCGGCATGGTGCAGTCTCATCTTGGAGGGTGCGCCTCTCGGTTTTGAGAGCCGACGACAAGCTGTGGTGTCTTTAACAGCCTCCGCCCCCGACGCCATGTAGTCACACTAAAGAGGAGCAGACCCTTGGCGCCAACCCGCACAGCTTGCTGGGCCAGCCTCATGATGGGATATGCAGAAATCGGACCATTTTCTTGGAGACGATGAGGGCAGAGGAAGATGCTAGCCTCAAAGGGGCAAGTCGGTGAGCCACGCGTCTGGAGATCTCAGGGCCGGCGATCATCCGAGGGGCTGCTGGGCTGGTGTGAACAACATTGGAGATCAATTTTAGGACCCCAAAGCGATTCTGGTGTTACATTTACGAGGCTGCGGGCCCTGGTGTCACATGGAACGCCATGCCCCGTGGATGGGGAGCGTCGAGGTCGAGACCTGGAGTTGAGCTGGCTGTTGAAGAGATCGAGTGTCAGGCGGGCGAGACGGTCCAGGGACGGGCCGCTGATAGCCATCGGTCGCCATCCAATGGCAGTAGACGTTATGCCCGCGCTTGCAAGCTCTGGAGCGGGACAGATCGCGACGTTGACCGTGTTAGTCAAAGAGCCACACTTGAGACAAGCGAGACAAGAGGCAAGACGGCGTTGACGCAACTGTGGCCGCCGCAACCGCAAACCGACAGCCAAAACAGACCCCTCCCCCACGTCCCTGACAGCCCGCCCGCCATTGAGGGGAGGTAGTTGAAGTTGAATTGCGCCTCCCAGCTCCAAGGTGGTGCATAGCTCGCGCTAGGGTGCGCTGCGAGGGACGACCCAGGCTCCCAGCAAGCCCGAAAGCATGAGCCGAGCGCAATCTGAGTTCCAAGCAGTCGGAGGAGCCTGGAGCCTCTGGGTGCCAGGAGCAGCCGCAGGGGAGCGATGGGTTGGCCGATGGGTTGGGCTGCAGGCGGCATATTTTGGGGAAAATATGACATGTAATAGGAGCCAGGATGGGGGAGCTCATGCGGCCGTTCCATGCGCGCGCCGACTGGGGCGGCTCATTTCCAAGTAGCGGCAAAGGGCCAAGACAATTTGATTAGATTTGATGCCCGGGGTTCAAATGCCTCGCGGACGAAGACTCCAGCTGGGCCGTTTGGAGATGAAGGCGGCTTGTTTTGGCTGCGCCTGGGCCGGGGCTGGAGGATGACCGGCGTTGGAACACGGACGAGTTGCTTGCAAGTTGCATTAGGCGGTGAGCAGGCTGAGCAGAGCTGAGCAGAGAGCTGAGCAGAGCATGGCAGATAGAAATGGAGTTGAAGCTAGGTCTCTCTACCTCATACGGAGTCATACCCCAGGCCCCGCGACACGTGATGGACGCCACGGACGACCCTTGGAAAGTCAGTCGGAGCCGGGTGTGATCTACGGGAGGTGGGTGTCATGTTCGGTCCCGGGATTGTCTGTTATTGGGTCCCGGATAAAGGAAATGGCTGGTAAGGATGAATGCTACAAAGTGGAAGGTGTTCAAAGTAGTGTTGGATCTTTTTCGGATCCACGGGAGGGATGTCAATCCCTCGGTATAGTGAACCATGTTGAAGATGCATTTCACTCCCCTCATACTTCCCCTCTGCCTCGAAAGCTTATGGTGAGAACTGAGGAGACAAGTCCTCTGTACTTCATTACCCAGCACCTCAAGACGGAAGTTTGCCGCTGCGGACGTCTTGTCGATTGTCGCTGGGGCATTCGCCTCGGAGCAGACGCGGACCCGCATACCGTTGACTTGTGGCTTGTCTGCAGCGCTGCAGCCGCGCAAAGGCTGAGAGGCGAGTGATGTGGATGTGAGACGTGTGTGCTAATGAAGCTAGAAGTACTTTGTACTATCCGTACGTACCACGTACCATGAACACTTCGTACTAGGGAGGGCAAGGTGGACAGGCATATGCATGGTCCGCAAGCTGGTAGGCGTGTTTGAGCGGCGTCGGAACGCCGCCGCCCTCGTCATCTTTATTCATTGTCGTCATCGAAATTGTCGTCATCAAGGAGGTGTAGGAGGAGGAGGACCAGCACCAGCCACGGCGTAGCAGAACTCTATCAACAACAAGTAAGGAATGGCTGGAGATAGTGCAGTAGCAGTCGGCAAGACAAGAGTGCGTTAGGTAGACAAGATAGCCAAGCCCACTAATGCGACCTTCAAAGACGGTGCAGCACAGCTCCAAGTTGGCTCGACCGACTGCCGAGTGGGTGAAGATCAGCAATTCGAATTGATTGAGGCGAAGAATGTGTGACGCAGAACCCGCCCAAACCACAATACAGGGCACGCACGGCCGCCGACCACCGTTTGCCTGGAGAGTCAATGGATATCTGCACATAATCATGTGCCTGCAGATCACTGAGGGAGCTTGAGCCACAGTGCTGCGTATCGAGGGGTATCGGTGGTGGATGAAATATTACCCCACAGAGCCATTGAAGCACGGGCGTTTAAACTTGCCTCATGTTTTCCGAGAGATATCCGGCTTGCTGCCATCTTGGATAAGAAGCAATGCTTACAAACGGGGGGGATTTCCGGTTGCTCACTGAGGACAGGAAGGGCCCCGAAGCAAAAGCCTCACGTCAGGCAGAGAATCCCGAGAAAGTTTTTGGCTTGAATTGGCGGGTGGGCCGTCTCGGCCGAGGCAAGCGAGCGGACGCATGGGAGTTGGATTGGAGACTTGGAGGCTTGGAGGCTTGGAGGCTTGGAGGCTTAGAGTGAGGGTGGTGACTCCACCCGAAAGATGGCCAAGGGTGCTGATCCATGAGTGATGGACGACGGGGGCACTTTCTCGACTTTTCTGAGGGAAAAGGCCTTTCTTTTGCTGTGTCAAGCTAACTCCAGAACGGGATGCTATTGCTGACGGGTGAAGAACCATCTCCGAGTTTCCGGGATTTGTTAGAGAATGGCGTCCCTGTCAAGGGCGGTCCTGTCCTATTGGGTGGCCCTGTTCGGGTGACAGTGCAACCTAAAAACGCCGCTGGGCTTGACTCAAGGTCGAACGCACCCAACACGAGTCGAGGCCGATTACGTACAATGCGCCGGTACTTGGGGTAGTTCCAGGGCACTGACATCGCCCGGAGGATTTTTGCACGGCACTTGGGCACTTGAGCACTCTGATGAAGAACCGGTGGGCGGCGGGAGAACTTTTGATATGCGCTCGCCGAAGGGGCGCCGAGTTGAGGCACGGTCGGCACGCAGTTTGACGGAACGGATGCTTCCTCCACTGTGCCTTGGTGGTTGCTCGGCCACGAAGCGAAGCCTACCGATGGTTGTCGACGACGGTTATCCTCGTACAGTAGCGTCATGTGTGCTTTTCCACTTGGGCCAGTGAAAGCAGAAACCGCCCGGCAGGTAGCGACACAACGAGGCTTTGGGGCGGGTGGAAACGTATCGACAAAAAGCAAGTCATGGCGGGTGAGTAGGCAGTGAGGAGCCCTAGCGGGTGGGTGGGCAAATGCCATGCCGGGGCGACTGGGATGCTGGAGACGACGTCGATTGGGCGTCAGTGCCTATCCACGCGGTTGATGCCCTACCGGAGCTTACAAAGGGCACTACCTTTACTCGCATGTAGTACACGATGTTGGCGGGGATACCTTAATGGGTAGCATGAGGTCGAGAACCATGGATGGAGATGGGCGGAGCAGGCTGTGAGTGATCTGTCACGAGTACGAAGGACGAAGGACCCGACTCCATAGCCCGGCCTTGCCTTAAAACCCCATCGGCCATGGTAAGGTGGACGGACGGAGGCCGGAACGCTCTCTCACAGCGGGACCGTTACCGCCGCAGCATTTAGCCCGGGGGGTGCATGCCACCATGCTCATCTGGTCTCCTCCAATTCTTACGCGCTGCTGCGTGCTTGGCCGACTTGGTCTCGGCACGCCTAACCTGGGCCGGCCTGGCGCTGGCGCTGGCGGTCGTGGAACTCCCAGGGTCGGGGCCCTTGATCATGATGAGGCTGCTGGGCCACTCCACCATGGCGATGGATCCCCAGGATGCGTGTGCGCCGGTGCAGAGGCGTGAGGCGTGAGGCCGTCATGGCTGACATGGGTCTCCCTCCCCATCATTTGGCCCTGCGCCCTTGCGCCCACGCCGGCAACCCAGCAGGGCCAGCACGAGCCGCCTACCTAGTACCCAAGCCAAGCGTGCCCTCGACGAGTCTCTCTGTCTATCGCTCGCTGTCTCGCTGTCTCGCTGTCTCGCTGTCTCGCTGTCTCGCTGTCTCGCTGTCTCTGCCCGTCTGTCTGTTGTCGGAGGATAGGAATCCCTGGCCGTCTTGGTCTTGGCCGCCCGGGAACACCCTGGTAAACCGACGCTGCCGGGCATCTTTCACCGCATTTTGGGGGCCAATGGCTTGCGGTTCCAAGCATGGGCGTTTCTTTCCTGCAACACAGGGTGTTTTGGTCTGCTGCTTCTTCCCTTCTCCATCGCATCGCATCGCCAGTCAGCGAACACTTTATGGCGACTGGCCGACGCTGGTCATTTGAGGAGCCGGGGGCCGTGAACCTTGGTTGCAGTTGTTGTCCTTGATCTTGCTTACGGATGCTCCGAACCATCGTCCTTTTGGGGTCTGGACCTGTGGCCGGTCCGATTCTTCTTGTTCTTATTCCTCGCCTTTCTTGATTGCCAACGACTTACACACTAGCGAAATACCGACGGGCACGGGCAAGGAAACAAAGGGACCGACAACCGTAATGTTTACGTAGTCGCAGTTTGGCAGGGTGCGCCGTTGCACCCTAGCCCGGCTCCCGTCGAACTATTCTGGAATGGCCCATCCATCCCATGGTTCTCATCCTGTTTCTCATCCCCATTCAACATCCACCTCGGCGGCTGTGGGATGGATAACTTATACTGTACGGGATCCGTATACTAGACATTGGGGTTCCCTCCCACTCTTTTTGATATGTTGTAGTCCACACCACGACGTCCCCTTTCCAAAATCTCCGGTGATAGCCCCTCCGCTCCAGGTCTGAGCTTTACTTTGTGGAACTCGGACGAGAGAGCACACGGAGAGACAGAGAGTGAGACGCCGTACAGAACAGGACTGGCCAGATCGATCCAGTTCATGGTCTCGGCCCCAGTTTCAGTGCCGGCCGCCTTGTGTGTCTCTGGCCAATGTCTTTGGTCTGCGTCTCTGGCTCCCGCGCCCACGCCCGCAGCATCAACACCCCCGTCAGCAGCATCTGGGACATTGCACCTCGCCGTGGATCATGGCGTCGTCATAGCTCGTAGCTCATAGCTCATAGCTGGCGACTGGCATTCACATCCACCCATTCCTGAGCCCGCACCCCTTGGGACGAAACCGCAACAGCAACAGCAGCAGCAAAGGGAAGACGGAGGAGCATCTCTCCCCAACTTCCTCCCAGTGGTTCACGATTCACGGTTCACCCGTCAAAGAGTCCGATCCGGTCCATCCACCCAATCTCCACTCTTCCGGTCCATCCCATCGCCCCCCCATCGCCCATCTCCATCGCCATCTCCATCCCAAAGAACCCACCGAGCTGCTCTCCACTGCCAGTACAGGCTACAAGCGCACTTCGTAGATACCTCCAGCAGGTACCCTCCGACTGGTGCAGCAAGAACCACAGCCACAACCACCACCACCTTGGGGCTAAAGGCTCAACCCACCAGCAACGGGCCCACGACGACTCGGTAAATAAAAAATCAGGTACCGACCAGCCGACTCGACTCGGCCCTAGGGCGCTTGGCCTTGGCCTTGGCGTCTCCTCCCCTCCGCCGCTAGGCATTAGGACGCAAGCAAGGACCCCACTGGACCTTGGCCCGGTCTTCAGTGCCTTGTTCCCTGAGTCTCCAGTACATAGTACTTCCTACAGCAGACGGTGCCCTGACGCCCACCCACTGCCACCCGCCCGAGCC
>JABSTB010000244.1:0-53629 GCA_013756995.1 Neonectria neomacrospora
CCACTTGCGACTAAGGAGTGGAAGACTGGAAGTGGAGGCCGTCGAATCTGGAAAGAGTTCCCCGAAAGCTCCTCTCTCAGGCATTCTCGCCGGCATCTCGCGTTGGCCAGCTTCCCCGCAATGACGGCCACGAGGCCGAGCCATGTCCGAATGCCAACCCGAGGACATAAATGCCCTTCACATACTGTCAACACCAGGGAGCTTTCTTTCTCAAGTCTTCATACCTCCAACTGAATTGCATCACCGCAGGCATCCACCATGACTTCCCACACCCACACCATGAAGGCTGTCAACTACCATGGGCCTTACCAGGTCAAGGTCCAGGAGATTGAGAAGCCGAAGCTAGAGCATCCCGATGATGTTATTGTCAAGGTCACGACTGTGAGTACCCCGCCCCGCAGATGTCTATAGTGCACAGTCTGACGACATATTCAGTCCGCCATTTGTGGCTCCGATCTCCAGTAAGTGAAACAACGAGCTGGCAGGTGTAAGCGAAGGCTCACCAGGATGCAGCATGTACGAAGGCAGGACCGCAGCTGAGCCTGGCATCACCTTTGGTAAGCCACCAGCCAGACGAGACGAGGCAACCTGCTGACAAACTCAGGCCACGAGAACATGGGCATTGTTGAGGAGCTCGGCGAGGGTGTCACTCTCTTGAAGAAAGGTGACCGTGTCGTCATGCCCTTCAACGTTGCCGATGGCCGATGCCGAAATTGCGAGGAAGGCAAGACGGCCTTTTGCACTGGTGTGAACCCGGGATTTGCTGGTGGTGCTTATGGTCAGTAGTCTCACATGGGAGACGCTTCTCTAGGCTGACAGCATCATAGGTTATGTTGCCATGGGCCCGTATCGTGGAGGTTTGTTGGCCCTATCTCCCCACCAATGGAAAGTGGGCGACCTAACTCGACATTAAAGGTCAGGCCCAGTACATCCGAATTCCTTATGCCGACTTCAACGCTCTGAAGTTGCCGCCTGGCAAGGAGTTTGAGTCCGACTTTATTCTGCTTGCAGGTTAGTGCAACCCCCAGCTCCATGAGAAAATCGCGAATACTGACAATACCTTCAAGACATCTTCCCCACTGGTATGGAACGAACCTCTCCTCGTGCCCAAGTTTGAATTCTAACCCTGACCAGGCTGGCACGGTGTTGAGATCTCTGGCTTTCAGTCTGGAGAGAGCGTTGCCGTGTTTGGCGCCGGCCCTGTTGGCTTGATGGCCGCCTACTCTGCGGAATTGCGCGGAGCCTCCCGAGTCTTCGTTGTTGACCGCGTTCCGGAGCGACTGGAAGCTGCTGCCAAGATTGGATGCACTCCCATCGATTTTACTAAGAGCGATGCCGTTGACCAGATTATTAAACTGAACGGAGGCGAGGTTGACCGTTCAGTGGATTGTGTTGGCTACCAGGCTGTTGACAAAGCTGGTTCATCAGAGGTGCCCAACATTGTTCTCGAGAATATGATCCGCGTCACCAGGGCCTGTGGCGGGCTGGGAATTCCCGGTCTCTACGTTCCTAGGTTTGTGCTTCCCCGATACCGTAGCGATAGTCACTGACCCTCCTCATCTGTAGTGATCCTGGTGCTCCCGACGACACTTCGGCGAAGGGAATGATCAGTCTCAGCTTTGGAAAGCTCTTCGAAAAGGTAGGTTGCTCATCATGTCTGATGGTAAATCCTAACACACTCTTACAGGGACTCTCCATCGCCACCGGGCAATGCAACGTTAAGGCCTACAACAGATATCTCCGAGACTTGATTATTTCAGGAAAGGCCAAGCCAAGTTTTGTTGTCTCCCACGAGATCAACATTGAAGATGCGGAAATTGCATACGAGAAGTTTGATAAGAGAATTGATGGCTATACCAAGGTGCTCATCCACCCGAACGGCGGATTTTAGTGTGGGATATCAAATATGGGATGGTATCATAACAAAGAAAAGTGCTAGTAGGGGTTTTTAGCGAGATGCAACAACTACCATCTGTATATCTAGGGCGTTGAGATACTTTAGGAGAGTCTATCAAATCATCATCATCGAAAAGGGTTCATGCAGGTAATGAGTGTATAAAGTAACAAGAAAGAAGTTGGTGAGATCAAATACTAAACTATAGCGGAATAATTAGTCTCTTAGAGCGTTTAAGTCTTCGAATAGGCGTATTAGTGAACATGTTTGGTGCTTAAATTGGAATTCCATCGAGTCTACCTTGTAACTGTATAGTTGTGAGGCTGGCCCCACCCCTTATATACTTCCACCCCGTCCTCAGTTCTCCTGTGATAAGACAAATCCGAAAGCATCGTCGAGAATCTTCAACCCCTCGTCGATCTCTTCTGGCGTAACTGTAACAGACGGAGCAAGGCGGAACACTCCGCCCATTCCCGGCAGATTGACAACATTGCATGACAATCCCAGTTCCATGGCCTTGTCAGAGACTGCTTGGCCGAGATTAGACCCTGGCGCCTTAGTCTTGGCGTCCGAGATGATCTCAATGCCCTGGAGAAGGCCACGGCCACGAACGTCGCCGATACACCAGTATTTCTCCTGAAGCTTCAACAAGCCCACGCGGAGCTGGGCGCCGCGATCCAAAGCCTTCTGGCAGATGTCATCGCGCTCCACAATCTCGAGGACCTTGTTGCCGACAGCAGCCGTCAGAGGGTCGTTGAGATGAGTGGTCAGCCACAAGAAGCCGGCCTTTTTGCAGCCCTTCTCGATCTCGGCGGTGGTGGAGACTGAAGCCAGTGGTAAACCACACCCAAGTGTCTTTGACAAGGCAAGGATATCAGGGACGACGCCTTCATGCTCAAACGCGAACATCTTGCCGGTACGGCCAACACCCGTCTGAGCTTCATCCATGATGATAAGCATCCCGCGCTTCTTGCACTCCTCGCTCATCCGCGTCAGGTAACCTTGGGGAGGATCAAGGATTCCTCCGGTGCTGAGAATGGGCTCCATGATGAAAGCAGCAAGCGACCCGACACTCTGTCGATCAATCATAGACCAGCCAAACTCTAGCTCAGTCTCCCAGTCGTAGGACCCGTCGCTCTTTCGGAACGGCGAGCGGTAGGCATACGGCGCTGGGAATGCTAGTTGACCAGGCATGGTAGGACCGCCGTTCTTTCGACCCGCGGAGAAGGTCGCTGCGCCGGCGCCCTGAGTCAAGCCGTGGTAGCTAGCTGAGAAGGCCACGATCTCGAACTTGCCGGTGTAGCACTTGGCCATCTTGATGGCGGCCTCGGTGGTCTCAGATCCAGTGTTGAGGAAGAATGACTTCTGCAGAGGAGGCGGGAGGAATCGAGCAAGTCTCTCGGCGAGGTTGACCACCGGGTGGGTGATCATGTTGCTCAGCAGGTGATCAAGCTCTGAAACGTATTTCTTGACAACCTCGACAATCTCAGGATGAGAGTGTCCCAGGAGAGAGCTCATCTGGCCCGAAGTGAAGTCGAGGATTTGTTTGTTGTCTGCATCGTAAAGACGGGTGCCTTGTGCTCTGGTGATGATAATGGGAGAAAAGGGGACTCCTGTACTCATCAAATACTTGTCGGTCTTGGACCAGAACGCGGCGGTAGCTTCGGAAGACATGGCGGGCAAAGATGAGCTCAACGGCACGTTGGATGAGACAAAGATGCTGTTCTGCCAAAAGAATCGATTATCCTGGGTCAATGATAGTGTATTATATGGGCGATTCTCCCGCGGGAAACATAAGTGGCGGGAGTTGCCCGCGGAAACCGCATTTGGTGGAGTTCAGCGTAGTTGACTCTCCACAACGGCGACAACGCATCCTTTCTTGTATTTCGAACCTAAGCAAGACTCAGAAGATGCTTTGGGCTGCCTGGGGTCGCAATTATTGGATGGTGCATGACATAATCGCCGAGATCACCAGCTTTGTGCGTCACGGAGCTGCTAGAACGATCTGCCTACTCTGTGAGGAATAAACCTTGGTAACAATATTCGGCCATTGCCGAGCTTTCTTATTGACTTCCGCTTGGAAGATTATTTATCGACCTACCCCATTTGACGGACATGCGATATGCATATCTTGGCAGATAGAGAGCAGGCCATCATTCAGCTATGTGGAGTATACATAATGATGTGACGGTTTGCCGCGGCGGTGAGGGAAAAACGCTAGCCGCGGAAACCACACCCGTTCCCCACAAGTAACAGCGGATAAGACTTGATGCAAGTCTGGTTTCAGTTGGTTAAGAACTTCATGTTGAACCCGTAGCTGGGAAATATGTTAAGGTAGAATTAATGCTGAGATGTTATTCTTCGCAGTGATGAAAGCAATGTGCCTTGGAACTAGCTTGTCTGGCTACTTGTGTTTGTACTAAATACTAAGATGAACTGGGCAACTTGGGTGATAATAAGCTCCTCCTTATAGCTGTAGGTATACAGTGAGAGCCTAGAGTTGGTACGTCGCCATTCCTCTCGGGCTGACTTTAAGCTGGAACAGCCGGTCGATCTCATCGTATCGTCGGCCCTTGAGCTCCGGGATGAAGAACCAGCTCCAGGTCATGGCAAAGAGAGCAAGCCCGCCAAAGACAAAGCCGACTTTGCCCTTCAGGTTTCCCTCGTCGGGGTTCACCATGTACGGGATGGCGAAGTTCATGATGATGCCCATGACGGCCTGGGTAGCAGTCGCCAGCGCCATCGTCTTGGCCTTGAGAGCAGTGCTGCTGGCCTCGCCGAGAATGGCAAACGCCATGGCTCCCACGCTCGCGAAGTAGACAAAGGCGTAGATGACGGTGCACGCGGCTTGCACCCACTTTGCTGCCCCGGTGGGGATGACGTCCATGATGCCGATCAGGAACAGCAGCACCGTGAGGCCGACCATGCCGCCGAGAAAGATCTTGCGGCGACCGAACGAGTTTACAACGAACCAGCTGCAGATGTTACCAGCAACACCGCACGCCGTGACACCGACGCCCAGGTCGAAGCTGCGCGAGTCGGCCAGGCCGGCAAGCTGGAAGAAGTAGGTCGAGTAGCCAAGGACAAAGATGATGCCGACAAAGTGCTGGCACACGAAGACTCCGATGCTGATCATGGTTCGGGTAAGGTCAACGCCCTTGAAACACTGTGCCCAGGACGCTTCCTCGTGTCGGCTGGAGTCTTCCTCGGCAATTGTCTCCTCCAGACTCGCAAGCTTTCCCTCGGCATCGATCTTCGACCCGTACAGCTTCACAAGCGATTTCTTTGCCTCTTCACGCTTACCCTTGCGAGCGAGATACCACGGAGTCTCTGGAACGAACGGTAGACCGACGGCGAGGAAGATGACGAAGAAGAGCTGAGTGGCGAAGGGGCCACGGTATGCCCAGCGGTCCGATCGCTCTCCAAAGCCCTTGACGACACCATTCGAGACGAGCTGGCCGATGGCGATTCCGAGGTTGACACCGGTCGTGGACAGGCCTCTAAGGACAACAGGTGCAATCTCCGATGTCGCCAATGGCGCCAGAGTGAGATAGAAGCCGAGGCCAAGACCCAGGACCAGCTTTGACACAACAAAGGCAGCATTGGAAGTCGAGAACATTTCGCCGAAGATGCCTCCGGTGGTGATTGTCAGGCCGATGAGCAGCGATCTCTTCCGGCCGATGTGGTCGCAGATATAGGAGCAAATGAAGCCTCCGAAGAATTGGCCGACGCTGCTGACAATGTTGAAGGCAGACTGCCAGTCGGCGGGTAGGATCGCTTCGCCGCCTTCCATATATCTACAATGACACCGTTAGTTTCTGCACGAGGCTCGGCGCTGGTTCGACTTGATGCGTACCCGAAATCACGACGGAATGCTTCCACAGAAATCATGGCGCCGTTGATCTGAGCGTCGAATCCCCTTGAAATTGCTTGTAAGTGAATGGTTCGGCTGACATATTTGATGGGTTGGAATGGAGCTCACCAGCCAACGCCGGCCATGGCCCAGTAAAAGGACCACCATGCAAGTGCTGGGTGCCGGAGGAAAACTTGTTTGAGGGTGAGATCGTGCTCTGCTTGACGGTCTGCGATGACGGTCTCCGTCTTGGGGTCATGGTATTCAACACCGGAAGCCTGTGGTTCGATGTGATGTTCATCTTTGGCCTCTTCGATGGCAGTTGGGGCAGCCATGATGGTTTAGGATGGCGGCTTGAAGAAAAAGGCCAGAGCTGTTTAATGTTGTGAGGCTGGCTGTTAGAGTTGGACTCTTGGCGAGATGCTCCTTGACCCGACTATTCGGGCAACAGGCGATATATACTCGCCGCCGCAGCGCCGCGTCAGATGGTGTACATAGCTGCCGAGCTCGCACTCCCGAGGCCCGGACGCTCTAGAACGCCACGCCGGGTAAAGGCGACATGGTGAGGCAACAGACGGTCGGGATTGAGTGTCACCAGACAAGCGGCTTGTCAACCCGTTGGTCTGGTCTGGGGATTGTGGGGAATGGAGCGGCCGGGGTTGTTCAACGTGGGTTTGTGGGGAGTTCGGAGTGAGCGCTTTGTCGTATTGAGTCTGGAGGAGAGAAACTAGACTAGCATCTTCTAAAGGCGACATTCCCCGACGTGCTGTAGCGGAATTAGTAGCGTCATGCTTGGGTCCACCCAGACAGAGCGAGGCAGCCGAGATGGCTCATAAAGAGCGAGACTCCCCGAGGCCCCGGGAGAGTGGTTCTCCCCGGACTTGACTCTGTCCAACAAGTGCGTCCACCTCAGTCAGTCTCCATCGACCCGGTTTATCTCTATCTCGCTGTGGTCTGTTCGTCTCGATCCCCTCACCGTGGCCTGCTCCCCGCTCTCCACTCCAGACCGTCAGGACTAGTCCCAGCACTGCCGACGCTCCCCACACTCACCGTCAGCTCCCCCGGCCATGCAGTCACCGGGCCAGGAAGACACCGAACGGCGGCCTGGGAAACGCCCGGCTGCACGCGGAACGGCCTTTTACCCAAGGAAGAGAGCCAATACGGCTTGCCAGGTCTGCCGGGCGAGGAAGACCAAATGCGACAACCAGAAGCCGGCTTGCTCGTACTGCGTCAGCGTGGGCGCCGCGTGCATCCAATCGCCCGTGGACCTCTCGGCATTTGACCCGGCAAGCCTGAAGATCCTTGAGAGATTGGATGATCTCGAGAGATTGATGAAGGAGTCGCATAAGAATGGGCCATCCGAGAATGCATCATCCGCCAGCTTTCAACAGTCTCCACCAGAGTCGAATGCGGAGCCCACTGCAAAGGAGTTGGCCATCCTTGTGGGCACTTCCTTCAAGGGTGGCGGAGAGGTGGAAGACCTGTCTCTAAGGAGTATCTTGCCGGAGAAACTTGAGAGTCTCTTGCAATGGTCAGTATTTCCAGGACAGCCAGACCAACAACTCAGTTCATCAGGGCCTATCAACTCGACTTCGCCAAAGAGCAGTATCCTCGGGTCGCTGCTCGACATTAAGCCCCACGGCATTAATGCTCTCCTGGATAATTTCTTCATCCACGTGCATTGCAAGAATCCAATATTCGAGGAGACGTCTACGCGGCGCCTCGTGACCACTACCATCCTCGAGGGCATAGACTGGTCGCCTAATTCATGCCTGTCCTTGATCATATGTGCACTCGGCACAATCGCCACGCCACTTGGTCCCAGTCTCGACACGAAGCCAGACTCTGTCGCTTACATAGAATCGCAAAGCTACTTTGAGGCAGCACAGAGGCGGATCGGCTCGCTGCTCTGCCAATCGGACATCGTCGGAGCCCAGTGTCTGTTTCTCTCCGGAGTCTACATGATATGCATCTATCAGCCCGTCCTCGCCTGGCGATTCTTCTCCCAAGCCCTCGCGGCGTGCCAGACCCTACCGTTCCTGCGAAGGGCTCGCCATGTCGTGGCGTCAGTACCAGAGCACTCGGCTGAGTTCCTTACGCTGCGGGCCGACGAAACCCAAGAGCAGGCAGTATACTGGTCCGCCTGGAAGTCAGAGAGAGAGCTGAGACAGGAACTGGTGCTTCCCGATTTCAACATGCCACATTCCACGAGCGTTCTGTACCCGCCGTTCTTCCCGACTCCACCGCAGCCATTGGAGTCTATGAAGACACCCGACTCTGAGAGACAGCGGGCCTCTTGGCTGTTCTACTTGGCCGAGATCTCGCTCAGGAGACTTTCCAGCAGAGTATGCAATGAGATTCTGCAGCTACATAGAAATGTAGGCTCCAACACGTTGTTTCTAGACGAGCTGGCTCTGCTATTACCGGAGTACGAGGCTCAGGCCCGGCAGTGGGCTGACAATCTCCCTCCGGAACTCTCGCTGCAAACACCCCCAGAGAAGGACAATATTTGCGTGTACGTCCTCCGGGGACACTTTGTTAACTTTTTCGAGACGATATACTGGCCGTTTCTCATGGCCCATCTTGAAGGCCTCGAGTCTGGGAGCCCAATCCCTACGCCGGGGAGGGAGTTTGCCCAGAAGGGGCTCCACTTCCACGTTCGACGAGTATCCGTCAACGAGCCGGGGTTTCTTCATAGACATCATGGAACGTGGGGAATGATCCGAGGATGCATCCGGAGTGCATTGGTGTTGCTTGGCGCAGGACTGCTCGGATGCGAAATGCCTCAAGGATGGCAAGAGGCAACGTTCCAAGTTGTCCAATTGATGAGTCTCTGGGAGGACGAGATTCCCGAACTGACCCAGAGGAAGGCGTTCCTGCAGCAGGCGCTGATGAGCGTCGAGGACTAAGGCAAATGCCGGCAGACCTTGTAACGTTAATGAACCACATGATAATGCAGTCCAATGATTGAGCGGCTCCGCAAATGACTCCCGGGCAGTTCGAGATGAAAGCTGCATAGTACGTCCATCTGCCGAAGACTACCAACGGACGATTTCTTCGATTAGTGCCTGCTCTTCACCTCATCTGATCAACTGGTCCGATCTGCTTCCCCACAATTTCGACGCGTGGTGTCAAGCGCCAAGCATCTCGGGGAGTGTCGCTCCAACCTGGACACGCCATTCCCCATTTGCCACAGCGGAGTAAGAAGGACCCATGCCATCCGGGATGAAGAAAACGCCCGGTATATAACAGGTCCTGGGTTCTGCGGTCCTAAGCAATTATATCATTCTCCCCGGAAAGAAGACCTCACTTACTTCCCCACTCCTAGTATACGGCCTCAAGCACCCGCGCCAGTGTAGTGTGTACGGATACACACCCTGAACTGCGATTCTACCAAAGAAGACTCCGGCAAATTCAACAATATGGGAGACGCAATTGCCACCTCCTCGCCCTTAGAAAATGGACCTTGCACCATGCTTCGGGTCGATGGAACGCGCATCGTCAACCCCTCCGGCGAGACAGTTATTCTCAAGGGAGCTGGTTTGGGCGGCATGCTCAACATGGAAAACTTCATTACCGGATACTCTGGCCATGAGCATGAGCACCGCGCACAACTCGCCGAGGTGCTAGGCGAGGAGAAGGCCACATTCTTCTTTGATCGGCTCATTCACCATTTCTTCACCGAAGCCGATGCTGCCTACTTCGCCTCTCTGGGCCTCAACTGCATCCGCATTCCCTTTAACTATCGCCACTTTATCGACGACATGAACCCCAGTGTCATCAACGAGAAGGGCTTCCAGCTCTTGGATCGATGCGTGGAAATCTGCGCCAAACATAACCTTTACGTCATTCTAGATCTGCACGCTGTTCCCGGAGGGCAGAACCAAGACTGGCACAGCGACTCTGGACTGACGAGGGCGCTCTTCTGGGAGTTCAAGGACCACCAAGACAGGGTCATTCAATTATGGGAGGCCCTCGCCAAGCATTACAAGGGCAACCCAGTCATTGCCGGATACAACCCACTTAACGAGCCAGCCGACCCTAACAAGACACCCTCTGGACACTACGGCGCGAGACTGGTCCAGTGGTATGAGCGAGCTGAGAAGGCCATCCGTGCCGTCGACCCGGAACATATCCTATTTATCGACGGAAACACGTACGCTATGGACTTCCGTGCGTTCCCAGAGAAGCCCCTGCCCAACACAGTATACGCCTGTCACGACTACAGCATGATGGGCTTCCCCGTCCCAGAGCAATTCGAAGGATCGCAGGAGCAAAAGGACAGGCTTCGGTCAAGCTTTGAGCGCAAGGTGCAATTTATGAGGGAGAAGAAAGTCCCCATCTGGAACGGCGAATTTGGACCTGTGTACCAGAACGAACAGAAGGAAGGGGCCGAGGCTGTCAAGACGAATGCCAAGCGATTCGCGCTCCTGGAGGAACAGCTCGCCATCTACCGAGAGACCGGCGTCAGCTGGTCCATCTGGCTGTACAAGGACATCGGCTACCAAGGGATGGTGTACGTCGACCCCGAGTCGCCCTACATGCAGCTGATCCGGGGTTTCGTGGAGAAGAAGCAGCGTTTGGGCCTCGACTTCTGGGGAGTTGTCAACAAGGACGGCGTGAAGCATCTCTATGACCCGTTCCTGCAGGGCTTGAAGGAGATGGTGATGGAGAAGTACCAGAACACAAAATACCCCAAGATCTGGACGTTTGAGCGTCAGTTCGAGCGGGTAGTGAGAGAGTGCCTCCTCAGCGAGTACGTGGGCTGGGATATGGCTGAGCTGTTCAGGGACAAGAGTGAGAAGGAGCTGGAGGAGCTGGCAGCGAGCTTTGCCCTGGGCAACTGTAAGATGCGTGACGGCCTCAACGATATTTTAAAGCTAGATGCAACAAAGAAGTAGACTGGTATTAGACATGAGATAATTAGATGAGTCTTAATATTTTTCTGGGTCGATTGGCCGGCCTCAACATGGATCTTCTTGGAAAGGGACAACACCATAAGAGTAGAATACCTATCCCTAGCTCCAGGGCATCAACATACACGGGCTGGAGGCAGGAATTTCAATTATTTCCGAAATAAATTGGATATACAGAACGACATGGCTTAAGTACACCACCCCTTATCCCTTCTTACACGAGAGATTTGTCAAAGTCAAGGGTCTACTGTTCGTACCCGCTGCGGAAGTGCAACTTCCTAGTGGAGCTACTTCTGCTTTCGACATCATCTCTGTCGTTGTCGACAGCAGGCACTCTGTCAATTGTCGTCTGAACTGTTTTCATGATTCCGTGTTCACCAGCTCCAGGATGGACACGATCGCCGACATCAAGCTCCAGGTCGCTGTCGCGATCGCCAACTTCGATCTGTGTCCTGGTGCCGCCCTGGAAAGTTGAGTTGTGCCCCTTGGACAGGCTATGAGAGAACTTGGACTGCCCACTCGTCCCTTCGCTTGTAGGCTTCCCACCTGTTGAGAACCTGTGAGTGGCGTGTCCTTTCCCGTGGCTGTTCGAGGCCCGCACAATCTTGGTGACGAGGTCGGCCATTTGCATTGCAATTTGCAGCTTAAAGAGGTAGCAGACTGAATAAAATGAAAGGTATCTAATATGCGAGTTAGAATAGTTCTCGAGATATTACGTGCATCAAGGGAGGGTCAGTACGTACACTAAGCTGTTTTCTAATGATGCAAGGCCAATGAGGACAACCTGAAAAAAACATTAGTGACTTATCTAGATATCGTAAGAGGAAACAACCTACATCAAATGATAGAGAAGCAAAGATCAACCCTAAGTTCATGTGGTACAAGGGGAGATATTTGGTGAGGCCATGGGTGCTGAGGCGAGCTCGGACAATGTAGATGAAGTAGCCATTCAACGCAGCGTCAATAACGGTAAAGATGACTTTCTCGCAACGATCCCAGATATTGTTCAGGTGGATCCATTTTTGGCTGACTTGTAGACGAGCTGGTATCCAGATGATGAAGACGCTGATGTTGAGGGCGAGCATGATGACGAAGACTAGCCATCTCAGTTTGGTTGCTTGTCCCGGTACGTTCAGTAAGAGACTAAGACGGTCGATGATGATTTGAAGAAGAAGCTGTAGTTGGATGGCCGATAGTAGCACTAGTTTTGACGTGTCAGAGAAGTGTGGGAGGGAATGGAGGTATGGACGCGTACCGATATTGAAGTAAAACCCGAAACTATGTGGAGAAGGTTAGTCTTGTTCGGAAATGGGCTGAATGTAGGACAGTGGGAGAGAACTGACCTCGGATTCATCCATTGTCTCTGGAAGAGCCAAACGAGTATTCCCATGGTCGTGCCGCTGGCCCAAACCGTCCAGAGCATGATAACGTAAACACTGACGCGTCTCGACCGTCGCCATGATATCAAGCTTTGTGTCGCTGCTGTTCCGGCTGAGAAGAGAGAGGCTCCCATCGAAAAGCCCCAGAATATGCTCGAGATGTTCATGTCGGCCTTGCTAGGGATCTCCCGGACGTAAGAGTCCGGGATCAAGAGGCCGTACTCTGCACCCATTGCTAGACAAATAAAAGAGTGAGTGGCCGGGAGGGTAGAAAAAGCAAACGACAACAAAATAAGGCACCTCAAATTCGAAGGGCAGGATGGATGGGAGTTCAAAAGCTCTAAATACGATACGGAGCATGGAGGACCCCGGGAATGTTGAAACGGGGTTGACAGGCCCTTTTGTGGGGGAGGGGACAAGCACGGGACCCTTCAGATCAGCAAGCGCGGTGCTTGAACGCGGCAGCCGGGTACTAAGCCTAATCTTTAGCTCCTAAATGCGCGCGGATGGACGAGCGATTCACGGGAGAGACCCGGTGAACGACTAAGCCCGCCGTAACGCAGGGGGTTTCGAGTTTCATCCTGGGATGTCTTGGCATGCGATGGTATGATTGAATCTGACACAGGCTCGAAGTATTGAGAGGCTCGATGTGGTGGTCATGTGTGTTCGTACAAATAGGTTCCTCCCATCGCGTCTGTGGAGGTGGGCTGAAGCATGTAGACTAGCTGGTTGTGTTATGCGGGCAAGCGGGCAAGACTCAAACTACAGTAGACTCTGCGCATGAAGAACAAAATCAATGACGAATCAGCATGTATCAGATACGTACCAGAGGCGAATTGGAATGCTCCCCTTCTAACTTGACCTGCATGCTTACGGGTACATCACGTCTAGGTTGGGGAAAAGATCGCTAGTCACGACTCGCGTCCAGCACAACTCACAGGGCTCGGCTTAAGCTAGTCCGGGGATGGCTGCCTGCTCGGTTGCAGCTCGTTGGTCCTACGAGACTCGGTGCTAATTCCAAGCGGATTACTCGAATGCAACCACTGCAGATAGAGTTCGCGGGCAGTCTGGGACCTGAGTCTGGATATCTGAATCCTGATCTACAGTACGCCGTGATAATACAAGGATACCTGGCTGAGGGATGCGGGGATGCTGCAACAGGCTCCGTGGAGATTAGTCTGCGTCAAAGCGGAGCGGAATTGGCGAGTCATTGGGCTGATGGTCTGGCAGTTCTTCCCCGCCGACGCTATTTTCGGCCCAGTCTGGGGAAGTGATTTGGTTGCGGCAGGTAATGCTTTCCGGCCGAGCGCATCGGGGGATCAGAATCCGAGGTCGAGATGCTTGCAGCGCGAGATACGAAAGGCTGAGGTTCCAAACCAACGCCGTACTTCTGCACGCGGCTGCTTCACAACGTGTGAGGGAGCTGTTTCTTGAGTGTAGCAAAGCTGCGTGTCCAGGCACAAAATTTCACACATCCACCAGGTGGCAAAAGTTCGAGTAGTAGGATGTACGCAAATTCCCTCTCCCCAGGGCATCTTTTAGGTATCAGAGACATCCTTCGCCGAACACAGTCGACCGAGTCACAGAGCTAAGAGACATCGCCACGCTAGAAAAAGGATGTGGGCCACCCCAGCACTCTAACTCCCTATCACTGGTACGTGCCAAAGCTGTAAAACGCCATGGCGAGAAATGGCTGAGCCATCACCGCCACATTGGTGAAGCAAGGCCGACTTTCCGCCTAGCCCGCCAGCCTTCAGTCAACCGCCCTGCCTCCACACCCGCATCTGCGAATGGGAACGAGACCAACTGGTTCGAAATGTGATCTAGACCTATGTGGTGTGTTGTTTCGCGTGGGAATTGCAGCCAATGCATCTGTAGTTAATGTAGTACCTGAATCATGCTGGACCCCTGATATAACCATCGTGCTCCTGCCTAAGTGGCGGTTGACCCCTGACACTGGAAGCCTGATCCAAAAGTAGGGAGAACCCCTGAGAGGCTGAGTTTGTGGCTTTGGAAGTCGAGTGTCCTGAAGATAGCCGGTCAAACCGGGAATCGCGATATCGTTAGATGTGCGACGTATTAATTATCCAAAGCTAGAGCGAAATATGTCATTAGTAAACGTATGTTGTCGAGTCATCACCAGTTCATCTCAATCAAGATGACGACTTTATTGAAACGTCTGCAAAGATCCATCTTCACATAGTCTCTCATTCAGTAATGTGAGACATGACATTGAATATTACACGCAACAGCTCTTTGGAATGGCTTTAGTTTGCTGAAAAGGGCTAGCTGGACTGCTTCTATTCCGGTTGACTGATGATAGTTAACGACAAGGACACGATACCGAAGCTCTATTAGGCAGTCGTTGGGTTTCTTCTTGTGCCATGTGTTCAAGTTGTTTGTCAAATCCAGTCACCGTAATAGCCAGTCTGAGTCTCAATTTGCGTTGGATGCATCAGCGATGATGTCGGATTCGTCGAATTCTAGTCTTCTCCTTCGTAAGCGTAACTTGGTTGGTTGCCTCCAAGCTTCAGTCAAATATGGAAGTTTTGGAGCGTAATCCTGCCGAGTCCGTTTGTTGGGTTTTAAAGACTTTTGCCTTGAAACGCCAGAATTGCACAACCTACTCTCATTTCAAGCTATGGGGTCAGCAAGCAGCAAGCTAGCATTACTTGTATTTTTGCCAAAGGATTTGTTGGTGGTAAGCCCTCGAATAAATAGAATACCCTTCTATATAAAAGGGTCCTAGGCCAAGAGATCTAAACCATTCGGTTTGTTACTCACTAAAAACAAGCTTCCCCACGAAGAGGACCTTCAGCTAGGGCATGCCACTGCGTGCCCCGACGAGCCGAAGTCCATCTAAGGACTGTAGGGAACAATGCTGCGGATTTCAACGTTGGGATATGGGGTAACTGAACAGGGTGTGGTCATTCCATTGCTATATACCTAATTCATAGCTGAGACAGGTGTTTGAGATTGGCCGTCTTTTCTCGGAACCGTTTCACAGTTTGTCGGATGGCGAGGTCAAGCAATACATCCTCACTACCACCGGGGATTCTTGCACCTGGGACTTCTCGATAGATTTCTTCACACATGCGTCAGGTACCACATCCATCAATGCTCCAAGGAAGAAAGACGACTTACTCTCGATGATTTCCCCCTGCCCAGATCGTGTATAGCCGTTGCCACCAAATAAGAGAACTGCGCATCTCGCGCATTCGTCCAACACCATGCCAGCATTTGCCTTGCACATTGCTGTGAGGCCGCCAAGTTCTTTATCGGCTTCTGTCTTTTCCATTTGCGTTAGCTGGTAGGCAAATGACTCGACCCACGCAGATTGAGACTCGAGGGCGGCCGCGCACTTGGCGAGACGATGGCGGACAACGGGTTGATCCATCAGTGTCTGACGAAGAGTTAGCAACCTTTCTTCAATACCGCGACGATGAAATGGAAACTTGATCACTTTTCCAAATGCCTCTCGTTTCAGGCAATAGGCAAAGGCGGTGCTCAAAGCCACCCGCGCTTGACGAGTTACGCCGATGGATATGAATAGGCGTTCATGGTTGAAATTGTTCATGACGTACTTCATGCCGTCACCTTCCGTACCGATGAGATTCTCGCGTGGGACCTTGACATCGTCAAGCTCGATGAAGGATGTCCCGGCTGCAATTTGACCTGCGACCTTCAACCGACGCCTGGTAACGCCCGGGTGATCTTTGAGAGGTACGACCAGGAGGGAGATGCCTTTCGCACCCGAATTCTCATCACCGGTGCGGACAGCCATTGTAGCAGAGTCCGCCATCATACCGTTGGTGATCCATTTCTTTGACCCATTGACAATGTAATGACGCCCGCACTCGCTCAGTTGAGCAGTTGTAGTAATGTTTGCTACATCTGAACCGGCACTTGTTGGGTGCGTGGCCGTATTAGCCATGAAGTCGAACTATGGTGTGTGTGTCTTGGAACATCTACTCACTCTGGCTCCGTGATAGCGATGCACGAGCGCGTCTTCCCGAGGAGCAGATCAGGAAGGAATCTGTCTTGCAGCTGCTTGTCTGCGTAACGCAACAATGGGGGCACGCCAAAAGCCATGCCAGTCGTGATGCCGCCGCTGGGTCCAGCAAGCCCAGCACGACTCATCTGGGACCACCTGGTGATTAGTCTTTTCTCGACGACCACGTAGAGACTGTGACGTACCTCATCGGCGTAGATCAAGCCGTGCAGAGCGTCCCAGTCCTCGACGGGGATGTCTCCGGGCATGTGCGTGATGCCGACCTTGTGAAGCCACTCCGCGGGCAATGGCGCCGGCAAAGCGGGCAGGACAAAGTTCCCACGGGCAAAGGTGGTGAAGACGTGGGAAGGGAGCTCCTCGGCCGTCTCCCATTCCAGCGCGAACCTGTTGAGGTTCTTGTCGATGAATTCCCTGCATGCACGCTGCAGCTTGCGGTGGGACGCGTTGAAGTACGGCGAAGGCAGGCCATTCAGCCACGGAGGCTCCGCGAAGGGCACCGGCACGGTTGAGTCGGACATGTCGGAGCTGGCGTCGGGCGGGAATTTTCTCGGTTGGATTTGTGTCGTAGAAGACCCGGTTTGAACTTGAGCCTACAACAAAGGATGAGGACGAGGCTTTGTAGTAATGATGATTCCAAATTACCTCGGCCAGTCGCTACTCCTCTGAAGCGTGACGAGAGATCGCTGTGGAATGGGGCTAAGACCCGAAATGCCGAGGTCTTTCCTAGAATGGACGGATACAGGGTGGCACATCTCAGCCCCCATGCACGAGGATCACACTGATGAAGCATGGTTAATCATGAAACAAAGGGCAGAAACGGCTGCTAATTTAGTGAAAAGAAAATGGATTGTACATATCTAATAAACCATTGGCAATGCCACATAGTTTGTCTGTCTGGTGGGAAATTCCAACAAGTCCCTTCTTTCACCCATATCCCGACATCGACTGCCTTGGCGGTTATCATGAAATCTCGACAGGTCAACTCCTCTCAATCGCTCAAGGAGGCGGCGACCGCGGAAGATCAGCGCATTCTTGTGTCCTTGAAGCGATGGGCTATCGGGTTCAAGGCGTTTGCTTGCACGTCGAAAGAGACCTCGGGTCGATGTCTTGGGAGGGTTTGGCGAAGGAGTCGAATGGTTATCGAAGGCAGCGAGGCAGCAATGATGTGATGGGAGTGGATAGACTCCCACTCCCGATATTAACCGAGACTGCAGCGCATGGATAATCAGAAAATGCGGATCGGACGGTGCTCAAGGAATTTAAACTCAACAAGCAAAGACACCTCATCTGCACCCATCGTCGGCACTGAAGTGATGTACCAGCAGCTATGCCTCCTCGTCTCACGTCGCAATTTCACCCTGCTCGGGCACTTTCTATGAATGTGAACAGGCTCTTTCTCTCTCGTAGAGCATTTCACGAAGCAAAGGCAGATTTCATTACCCTCGACGCGAATGGATCTCTCACAACGCGCAAGCTCGATATCTTTATCGGGGATCCTCACGAAGCTTTTGTCATATTCACTAAAGATGTAGGCTTTGCCATGAAATCTTCCATCGCCAAGCAGACTGGCACCTGTCTCGCTTCGGATCCAGAAAAGGTCCCATTGACATTCTTCCACGACAGTCGGCATTTTGCGCATAGTATGTGTCCAGTTTTGACGTCAGTATGTTCAAGTTAACAACGTTCATTGCAAGGCGCCGTACCATACCCACGCATAGTTATCCAACAACATCTCCCGCGGCAAAACGCGACCAACATGAGTCCTGCGACTCTCTGGCTTTGGGGCGCCTCACACTCCATCACCTTGGATGGCACGCCTGATCGTGAGTCCTTCCATCTTTGAAAGAATGACAAATGCTCATTTAATTTTAATAGATGATTGGGAGGTATCTTCACGAGAGAGTCACGAGAGGCTGAAGGGAGTAGCTGAGCTCCTGCGGGATAGATGATGCGTGGGCTTGTGAACCGACTTTCCATGTGTACCAAGAAGCAGGGGAAGGCTGACGGCATAATTCACAAGCAGCTTGTTATCTCTTCCAATGGCTTAGCAATGCTTGCGTAGTAGTTCCCTAGATCCTCCGACGTCCACTGGCTTGTGGCGATACAAACATGAGCGCCGGTAAGTCCCTCGTTGCATTCAGGGTCGTTTCTGGCCATCGGCTTCTTTTGTAACTGGTATCCGTTGATCTTGAGGAACATATCTGCGGCGAAAAGAGCAGTCCGCTTGTTGCCATCCTGGTATGGGTGGTCGAGAATCACCTTTTCGGCAAGTACTCCAGCTAACTGGAACACGTCTGTTTGTCCGTAGTGTTTGTGGTTCATTGGTGAGCCGACGGCGGATTCCAACATATTCGGCTGGGTCGGTACCGATAAAGCAATATGTTGTGTATAAAGCCTTTTGACTTGGGAAGCAGTGAGAAAGCGGTAGGTTATGGCTGAAGACATGATGTGTTGACGATGGGAAAAGGAGGCAATGGATGGCTGACGTTTGTCAGAGTTGAGGGCTCCACATGATGGTGCGCTCGGTGTCTTTATATGCAATTTGGGAAAATTCGACTGATGGGTGGTCCAGGAGCCTGAGCAACAGCCATTTCAAGCCAGGCTACGCGCTGTTGTGAGATCATTGGCTAAGAAGCACCGTGACATGAGCCGTCTGATGCAGTTGGTTAAACCCTACATGAAAGCAGGCCTGGCCAGCATGTTTTATCATCAAATAAAGGGAAAATTGTATTACACCTTTAGGGCTTATAACATGATGCTAAACTGCATTGTACATACCTAACAAACCATTGATAATGCCATATGGTATACTGTAGATAGTTGACCGTAATTATGCTGAGTCTGAGGTATTTTTGGGCATATCTAAGGTGCATGGACCAGATGCTCAGCTGTTTCATACTACGCCGCAGCGGGTGGAGTGATAGAATTTACCTAGCCCGTGTCCACGGCTAAGTAATGACGACACTGTTCAGACATAATAGCAGTGAATTTCTCTCAGTTCCTCCCTCGGCGAGTATCCATCCTGTCACGTTCAGCGCACAAGCCGAATCCTTCTGAGAATTGATTTCGCCGTTCTCCTTGGCTATGAATAAACCAACGTGAACGTGTGCCTCGCATGGACAGGGGACTCATAAATGACCAACCTCTTAGGCAACCATCTCGTCCACACCACCCTTACCGAATTCACGGTCTCCGCCAATAAGCAAAAAACCATGGCCGTCCTTGAAAAGCCCCTCGGCAATGCATCGAGCATCATCGCCGCGAGAAACAATTCCGGAAAAATGCCATCGAGGAAATGAGACAGAACGCAGTCGCTGGTCTCGAGGAGGAGGACGCATACCATAAACCCATCAACATCATCCGAGGAGGAGAACCACTGCCGCATATAGTTCCGACCTGGTGTGAATCTGTACCTTTCTGGTCATCATTTACGAACCATCGCAGCCGCTATCGAAACTGGATTCTCGTTTGCCACCCGGCTCTGTATCATGGGAAGACGTCGTGGAAAAAGGATTGCTTCAAGTCCTCTTCGACCTTGACGTTCCTCCCGGACTCGAGACTGAATTCGATAACACGTGGATTGACGAGGGCGATTGGGTCAACGTGGAGAGAACATATCTTGAACTTGATGAGCCAGTTTCACGAAGACTCCTCTACGTTCCGGATCCTTGTGAGAGTCTCGATTTTGAGCGCATAAAGAAAGACGATGCATGGAGAACAGAGGGATTCCTGCATACACTGACATTGAGTGATGTCTGGTACGATGCTGTGAGTAGTCTACACGCTTGCGCCTACAAAGGAATTATGTGTGACTCTTGCTGGGACGGTATCGCACATCAGGAGTGTGAGATTAAGTTGAGTGAAAGTTACAATAATAACGATGGATGGTGTGTTCTTCACCACAACCTCAAGCCACCTCTACACTGCAGTAAAAGAATCGCGGCGAGAGGGAAGAAAATATCAAACAAGGGTTGATCGAACCCGCTACGGCATCAGGTTCTGCATCAAGCAAAACCAGTCGTCTCATTAGTATAATTGTTCACGGATAGTAAGCTATTTACAGCGTTGCAATTGCGTTTCGAGAATTGGTTATTCCACTAATCGTAGGCTGTGGACATATTATTGTCTTTGGCCGAGTACTTTACCCGGTTATGGTCAATGAAGGAAGAATGATTTGATATCGAGCTGATCCAAATTATCCCGACTCAAGTCCTGGTAGGGTGACTCTTGATGTCAAGCGATGTGCTATTACGTTCTCGTGCCAGCCATTTTAGTTCTAACAAGCGAATTGTATTTCCTTGAGCCATTAATATTAGTTTAGACTATAACACGTAATCGATGCACCCTTTTAACAATTTCGTCGTCCCGTCAGCAGAAGCAGAACGAGTTGAGGATCCGCCGTCGAAGAGTAAGTAGCGAGATCCTTCCAAAACAACCCGTGGAACGGCCATGCTCCTCTAACATTTAACATTGACCTTCCATCCTACTTTTAGTACCCTCGTAGTAATAAGCAACACGCCACACAACAAACTCGAAATGGCGGCCCAAGCCTGCGCTCCCTTAAACGAGCCACCGCTGGCAGACTGAAGCAATCCTCCAATGGGCGGACCTGTCAACCCGGCGACTGATACGATGGTGAAGCACATGCCCAACCTCGTGCCTACCTTGTCCAGCCGCTTCGTGATGCTGGCAACTCCTGTCGGCATGAGACATTGGAACGAACCCGACGCTATGCCATAGAAGACTGTGAAAACATAGACGCCTGTCACATCCTTCACGGCCAGCCAGGAAAAGGCCACAATCGAAACGTAGAGACCAGCAAGAGCTATCACATTCACAGGGCCAATGATGTCTGCGAGGATTGGGACTGCAACTCGAGCCGGCATACCTGCGCCATTGACCAGCGTGATTAGGATCGAGGCGTCCGCATACGAGACACCAAGCTCTTCTCTTGCGAAGGATCCAAGCTAAGAAACACGTAACTGTATTAGCCTCCACCGTCAGAAAGACAGGGCCTGTGCACTTACGTAATAGAAGGTGTAGTAGACGGCCCAGACGAAGAAGAACAGGCCGCTAACATATGCCACGTAAACAGGTTCTTTGAAGGCGATCCAGTCGATCACAGGACCCGACGTGCGCGGAGGAAGCCTTGGACGCATGAATGCGATAACCAAGGCCAGACAGCCGAGATTGATGAAGCCCAGTGTCCGCGCAGTCCAGGCAAATCCCAGCTTCGGGAGGAGTTGCCGAACCACAATTGGATAGACCATACCTCCAGCAGAGTTTCCAGTCGTGGCGAGTCCCACAGCGAGTCCGCGGCGGCGATCAAAGTATGTAGCGACCAAGGCAAGGGAAGGGGTGAAGAAGATGCCTCCGCCGAGGCCGGTCAAGACACCTTGTGTCAACATCAAGTGCCAATAACTTTTTGAAACACTCATGAGGAAGATACCGAGCAACTGAAGGACAGCTCCTATTAATAGCGTATGCACAAAGAACCCAGCGTCTAACAATCGACCCGAAAATGCGCCAATAAAGAATGTCAGCCAGGTCTGAACCGACCCAATCCAAGAGATCGCAGACGGCGACTGAGGAAGATTCTCGGTGTAGTATGTCTGGAAGCTTCCAAAAGAATTGATGTAGCCCCAAGTTGTGAAAATGACAATCCAGCCCATCGCAACCTGCGTCCATGCCTTCATACCGCCGTCGGGTGGCGGGGGGAGAGCCACGTTAGATTCGGTGGTAGAGATTGCCGGCATGTTGGCAGTCTGGCTGACGGTCAGAGGTTGTTGAGGGCTTTCGGCTCGTTTCTCTCGGTCGCTTTCTGGGCTTCTCTGTGGGGGCATTTCGGGCCTTGGCTTCTCGACACCGCTTCCATCACCTAGTTCCGAGTGAGACTCCACATCGACTCGATATTGGTGGTCATTTGGCATGATTTCGAGCTAGGAGATAGCGTTGTGTGTTCTGTCAGCTATGAGAGGATAATTACCTGGGCTCAACAATTTCTCGAAAGAGCAGAAAATGTCACGGAACAAGAAAATCTCAACGAGGCGGGAATGTCAAGGATTTAAACGAGCGACGATGTTCCTCCGCCTTCGGACATGCAGCACTGCTTGGAAGTGCAAGCGTGTGGAGCACGACTGTGAAGAGCCTGGCCACTAGGGTACATTTCCGAGCATATCGTGGCGACGGCTTAATAATGTACTAGGTTCTATGGGCGTTACTTATCTGCTAATCCTTAGTTCGTGGTTCCCCACCGAAATGTCCTCGGGCAGCCAGTATGCCGGGGAGTAGTCCGATGGCTAATCGTTCAAGGCTTGCCCCGAACCTCTCTCGAACGGGAGTTATACAAGAGAAGCAATACGAATAACCCGTTCAGAAAAACATGAGAATCAGAAGGAATGGTAGGATATCCAGCGTCACGCTCAACATACCCGAGATGGATTTGTAGAGATATTCGTGCCCAATTTCCGTCGATGACATCTCCGAGACTTTAGTGTGTTCATTGGTTCTTTTTCTCTTATCTACCGTGTTAATATGTATTCAAACAATGCAACCCGATGTTAAGTTAACCTCTTTTTCTTGTTATCAAGCTGTGAAAGCATACTCCGTCGAAACTTAAAACCCGCCATAACATAAACTATGTCCTAGTTTATGATACCACTAGTTTGTGATAAATTGACTCGCTTTCTCGGGAACGTTTATAGCATGGTTTAAAAAAGATGGTATTTCGTCTCTAAACTGTACGGCAACATAGCAAAGTTAAAGCTCTGGGCGCTTCGTATTGAGTGCTTGTTCTGCATCATCCATCATCCATCATCGATTTCAACCACGCGTGGCAATTCCTCCTTCGCGGATTGAACAAATTCCATCGGCCAGCGGATGTACTGCTTGTATTCAGCAGGCAACTTCTGCTCGAGTTCGCGTACCCAGCACACGATGATAATCCTCCTGAAGGGAAACAAGTCCATGACGGTCTTCATCGGGTTGATTCCAACGTAGTACTCAATAATGAAGAAGTGAACCAAGATTAGTTGCGATGTCAGGTTTGAAGGGTCCGTGAAAAGCCCGAATTCGGTGTTCGATGCTTCACCAAACACGGCATAAGCTGCCGAAGCCTCCATAACCGCTGCCAATGCTGTTAGCGATGACGTAAATCAGTGCGAAATGCAGTTCATACCGTCCAGGTCTGATATTTTTGCCGATTTCAATAAGCTCTCGAGAATAGCAAGAAAGTTGACTTCCAGTATGCTGCGGCACAATGGAGCCAGAGCTCTAATGGAAGCCAGAGCAGCATCCACAAGGTCGTTATCCAGCCCATTCACAGGAGTATCCCGATTGATCACCTGCAGGCACTGTTTATGTTCCTCGTTTGAGAAGGTCTGAAAGATAGACTCAGTGAAAGACGGCATAGCAGATGTGGAGACTACCGTACACCCGCGGATCATGCACAGAAACTCCAGCATACCCCCAGGCATATAAGACGACTGGAAAGCCAGAACCATACACGTGGCAAATCGGGCATCTCCTTCGGCTTTCGACGTGCACGGCGTGTTCAACGCTTGATTGAGAGATCCGATGGCAGAAACGCGATGACTTAGCGCCTCGGAGGTGTAGTCGGCTTTACTTCCCAGAGATAGGTGAGAGGCCGCCAGTCCAAGCATTGCGTAGATCAAGAAATCGAACTAAACGGTACGTATGTGCGTTAGATTTTGAAATCCTCGTGAATTAAACCGAAAATCAGGATAAGACTGACATTGTGAGAGAGTGCAGAAACTTCCTTCCAAATCGCGTTTCCGCGCAACGGCAAAGGCGGGTATGCGTGCAACAGAAAGTGGTGAAACAAACGCAAGTCCCCCATCGTGAATTGAGTCGGCGTCGACTGAAGTGCTCTTTCGGGAGACGGCGAAGTCTTTGGAGGACACAATGCGAGGTCGTTTTCACTCGGGTACTCGCACAAGAGACCAAGACGCTCGCAATGGCTACAGCCAGGCAGAGTCTCCTGGCACTTCACCTTCCTCCGCTTGCAATTGAGACAGCCCTTTCTGGACTTGGTATGGCCCTTTCGCGGTATCGGTTTGCGACGCGGTCTAACGACATTCTCCCCTCCGGGCGAGCTATGCTCTGTCAGTGAGCTTGGAGACGGCAAGGCTGGGAGCCGCTCTTGTCGATATCTGCCAAGGACCAGCGTTTGCGAGTCCATGACGGATAGATGTCCAGCCATACGTCGTAGATCGAGTGCAAGATAACCGCGGCATCAAACATGTCTTGGGCGAACTAAAATCACGACTTAGCTTCATGAGACAATACAGGCTTAGTACGTCATGGCCTGCGCCACGCTTAAGTAAGGGTAAGGCCGGGTCAACACTTCCCCGTCTCCGCTCGTTGAGCATCTGTCTCAGAAAGGCGACAATTGGGCTAATTGCACGATAATGGTCTATAAAGACAACCATCGTCGATACTGTGAGTTGTGGACTTTCTCAGTCAATGCAATCTCCCAATTTTCGTGCACCGCACCTCCAAACATCGTGGTCCGAGGTGCGTCACGATGTTGCAGACAACAGACAGCTGGTCTATCACTTCGTCACAAAATCACTTCGCCGGAGGAGAAGCTGAAGAAACCAAGTTTAAAAACCCATTTTCATGTTATAGAGTGGAGAAATGGTATAATGGTCTAAAATCCGCGAACATTCGCTTCCTAGCTCCTCGACGTTAGGAGAACCACATGCTCCCGCTTGGTTTGTTACCCAGAGTATTGTGCAAAATCATCCCTCTTTGGGTCTGTGTTTCTTACATATTCCGATTGAATTGCAATGTCCGAAGCAATATCCTCCCCAAAATGGTTAGCGACGAAGGCGTACATCATATCGATGCCGGCCGTGATGCCAGACGACGTCCAGAAATTACCGCTTGTGACCCATCGAGCTTCACGAATCCAGCTCACCTTGGGGCCTTGAGAGGTAGCCTGGATTGATATGGGTTAGTTTACAAGTTTGTATCGAGTATAGACTCGAATCCAATTACGCACCCAAGAGAAAGACCGCTTGTTGGATGTCGCTTCGTGCCCGTCCAATAGCCCTGCTCTCGCAACCAGAGCACTCCCGGTGCATACTGTAAGAAGATACCTCAGCGCAGGGTACGTTTGTTGTAAGTAGTCGATAACAGGCTGTGTTCTCTCGGCGTCGCGTGTCCCCATACCTCCTGGAACCAAGAGAACGTCAACATCGGACGGGGGGTTCTGGAAGGTATGTGTAGGTACGACACTCTGGCCGATGGTGGCAGTTCCCGAATTTGCAGCCCTTGTAGACACGGGATCCAGCGTCTCTGCAATGATGAATAGCTCAAGAGGTGTTTTCTTTGACAAGATGTTCAGAACATCAACTGGGCCGAAGACGTCCAGGGCCTGGAAGCCTGGGAAGAGGACAATGCCATACTTCGTGGGAGGGTTAGAGTTATGGGACGACATTTCCTAGTGCGATATGAGAGGGTTCTGTCAAGCTGGGATGTGTATATGTCTTCACTTTCTCCAAAGATGTCACGCTCAGTGAAGTGAGGGGGTACGCCTACTCTCTGTAGCGTTCGGGCCCCACTATGGAACGGTGACTAATGTGAGCGAAGTCGGCTTGCGCAATCACTGTCCGGGTATTACAAAACTAGTTCGTAGTCGCTCACGGTTGTGAAGCACAAGTGGGAGATGCGGTGATTGTGTCTCGGGAAGGCCTTGCAGGTTTCAGCTTTTCTTTTTGGCGTCACGAGTGAGAGAAAACTGCGAGCTATTCACTGCTAAGCCTTGATTCAAACTCGAACTTGGACTTGGACGGATTGCGGGGGTTTTGTGAAACGAGACAATCTGGACTCTGGACATCTGCTGGTTGTGAAGTTCATATAGTCGGTGAAAATCAATCGTATATGTATAGCCTAGTAGGTAGTTGATATTCATTCACCCTTGCGAGGACTTAAACCAACACTGTACCACGCATACCAGATTTCATCGTCACTCATTTGCGGGCGTCTGTCCTCGTTCTCCCACCAGTTTCCCTCTCCGCAGCTCTTTCTAGGCTCGTCTATTAGTCCTAGGTCACATAAACGTTCCCTATCCCAAATGAATAATCCTGGATACATGATATTTGGCAGCATGGGCGGGGCTAGGGTAACGTGGCGGTTTCCCAGGAGTTGCGTGAAAATCCGACGCCCATCTGATTTGCCATTGACCGCATCGCGGTGCTGCGACCATCGCATTCCGATGGCATCGCCCCGGGGCTTTTCACTAGGCTCACGGCCCAAATCAGATGAGGCCACACAGCGAGGCATCCTTGTTAGGGAGATGAGTGTCGGATTCGACGATGAGACACCATCCCAGGTAGGCATCACCCTTGCCGCGACGGCATCCTCTAGCGCTTTAGCCACGAGGTTGGTATCGATAGCGGCAGGAAGCCATGAAACCAGTTTGCTAGCTGTCCACTCTCCGGTTGATGATGATGGGTCTTGGGTAGGGCCCCAGGCTAACCATGGGGCGTGGCTACGAACTTCAAGCGACAGTTGAATGAGCCACAGCGCTCTTTGCACGCGGTAATATTCCACCCATGACGGGGCCCTTTCTATCGCCGAAGGAGAAATTGTGGCAGCCTGGGCTGCTGGCCAACGGTCTGAGCCAGGGTTGCTTGAGTAGGCTCCAGAAGCAAAATCAAATGTGCGATTAACAGGATGCTGAGGTTTCAGTCTAGACGTCCGACGGAGAAGTTCATCGAGCACGGCAACAGCGAGTCTGCCGACGTTGACAATAGTGGCGACTAGGCCAAGGCAAACTTGCGGCGTCGTATCCATAGAGAGGGGACTAGGATGTTGAGGACTACTGAGATCAGCGGCATATGTCTGGCGGAATTGGTCCAAGGTAGTGATTGAATGTGGGACAGGCTGGTTGCGTATGCGAGCAATTGCGAACACCATATTGTTTAGTTCCGGTGTGAGAGCGTTGGTGGCAACTGTATTGATGATGGTTGGTCCTTGGTCCCGGAAAACGCGGTAGAGGGCTGGTGATGCGGAAATTGCAGAGTGAAGGTCCTCAAAGGTGGTGATTTGCTGTAAGATGTCACCCAAGAGCAGTGGCGGTAGCTCGGAGAAGAAATCCATGTTCGCTCGTTGATATTGGCTGGTTATGGTCTGCAAGATGGTCAAGAGCGAAATCAGTTCTGTGTGGGAAGGAACTTGATGTTGATGATAGGAAGAGCCATGGATGTAAGACAGACTGAGGGAGGGTCAAAAGACTGAACTTGAGCAAATATAACTAAATTGAAATCCCGGCACGTGACTTTCTCGCAGCTTTTACGAAACACCGACTAAACATCACGTGCATACTCAAGAGACGGCACGAGGGAAACGTCGTGCCATGGCTTTGTCAAGATACATTTTCTCTAGTACATTTCTTGGATTAAAACGATTTTTCACTCATTCAACAAAGTCTACCTAGTGAAAAAATGCACCTATCTTCGATGACCATCTAAGACAAGCTCCTAAACTCTCCCATTATTATCATATATACTATCGTCCATGAATATGCGAATGGACGCACAGTTGGAAGGCGAACAAACGCGTCCACGCAGTCCATGGAACAGATGCTAACAGCATCATTGACAGTTTCAACATGCTCGTTCTTCGCCAGATAGCCAAACTCATCGACCGGACCACTACAAATCCCGTGCTGGCGCATCGACAAAGTGTGCCACCATGTAGTACCACACAGAGGTATCCTCTCCGTTTATGGGGTTAGCGTCATTTTGATTCCGCTCGGATGTAAAGACGGTGATCTTCTCAAGTGTCTTGGAGCCCATCTGCTCCGGGTGCTGTGCGAAAAGGAAGTAGCCGCCGTTCCCGTTGGGCGTCTTGAAGAGCGCTTTACAGGCGTCGGTAGTAGCCAAGAACTCAACCGCGGCACCACCCGCGTCAATTCTGATGCTAGCCAAAGACTCGCCAACTGTGTCCAAGGCTTCTCTAATTTGTGTCTGCAAGGATTGTTAGCAATAACACAGGATCTGGTTCATGAATCTTGGAGGTGTCGATGAGTGCTCTTCCATGTAAGGTCAAGATGCAAAACGATGGAAACAGCCCGTGCGACTGATCATGGACGTAGTGACGATTTAACAAGAACTTGACTAACCTGAGTAGCTGGGTTTGTGATCTTTCGAAGGGAGTCCCTGTTAGCGTCTTCCATGCTTGAACGACGCAGGAATCAACACTTACATGAAACTGGATGATACGCTTCACACCTTGCACCTGGTTTTGGTTTCCCCCAGAGGCATGGACAAGCTGTAGGTACGCGATATCAGACCACGATGTGAGGGCCGGGATTTCGTAGCCTGTAGCATCACTAGGAGGCGGGTCGAGGCCAATTTCGCCGGCCATGTCTACGGTCATTCCCATTTCTGACATGAGATTTTCAAAGGCCTGAAAGAGGAGAGCCGGAGCGGCCCTGGGATTGAGGACGTCCTCGACAATGATGGTTCCTTGGGCGAGGTTGTAGATGTTTTTCATCGGCGCATTGGTGAACGGTTTCTACTCGGCAAACCCCCAGATGGGCAATCATTAGCATCCTGGGCCTTGAGAATACGAGCAGTATGTGATAGGGAAGGAGTAGCAGGGGGGGTGCTTTCTTGTTAAGGTAATTAGCAAATTCACACTTACATTCGAAGTGCCCGGTTTGTTGCCGTCATTTCGTGTCTGAACGGTTCTGTAATCCCCTACAGTAGACGACAATCCATTGGCGGCAAGCCAAGGTTGGAGAGTGTCGAGAACCTCCCCATTAACGCCTGGAAATCCAGTACCCCAGCCCTCGGCGTGGTTGAGGATTGCGCCAACATCTGTCCATGTCGAGGCAGCGGGGTAGTTTCTTTCATTGAGAGCGCAAATAAACCTCGCGCCTTCGGTGATAAGTCGTTGATCTAATGCGCGCGCAAAGTGCTTGTGAGAGCCGGCATCGGTGAAATGTCTCTCTACGCGGTCTGCACGAGGAAAGCCCAAGTCCCTCTCCAAGAGAGAGCCATGGACGGCGTCGGCTGGTGCGGCTTCGGCGATGGAACTGATCGAGAGGCCACTGGCACCAGCGGGCAGCAGGGCGAGTTGGCTGAGGAGCGCCGCGCCGAGAAGGAAGACAAGGGCGCGTTGGAACAAGGCTTGACACCTGTCCCTGGCTCCAAGTTGGAACTGTAGGGACATGTTTAGCAATTGGCCGTGGATATCAGCGCGCAGAAAGAATGCGAGGACCGACCATGATCAAAGACAAAAGTTGCGCCTTGGATTTCCAATACTTGGGGACTATATTAAAGCCTCGAAGAAACTAAGCAGACGCTGGAATCCGCAAACGCGCTGGAAAGGGGAAACAGGATGCAAGTAGCAACAACAGCGAGGAACCACGCTGCAGATAGGGTCATAGTTGTATGATAATCCTTGCGCATGCCGAAGGAGATAGAAAATAGATATGGCCAGCCCCGCAACGGCTAGGACGGAGCTCTGGGAGGATGAGAATCGGCCGCCCTTGCATAGGATGATAGTTTGCAGCACCGTGAAACGTTAGCGACTATGATCACGAGCCACCAGATGCCCAAAAAGGAGAAATGCACGATTAGATCAGCCTTTCAACGCCCGGTCCTTAATTACCACTGGTATTTTGGGGTCCCGAAGTGGCCAAAGTCCCATCTGCGTGAAATAATGTTGCCGGATTCCAAATGTCTAGCTCGTATATCTTTGGACCCCAAGGCACTTTTGGCTGCTTATGTGCGCCTCTGGTAGGATGTAGCCAGTCACGGCGCCGTGTCAGATCTTTGTCAGACTCCAGGGCTGAAGAAGAGCCGACGCTAGTTTTCAGCTAACTAGGATGTATTATAAGTCAGCCTTCCTTTCGACGTGGGGATTTCTCGAAGGATGACGATGCAGCGATTGTACGGGTCTCATCTAATTTCGCTCCCGCATATGGCTTGTTTCGAGTGCGTCCGCGTGCAATTAACCGGGCTTCCCGACGGACCACGGCAACTAGGAGAAAACTCAGCCGCCAAGGCATCCATGTCGACGCGGGCCCATCACAAACCAGTCGGCCGCCGGGCTGTCGGCTGTCGTGAGATAACAGGACCCTGGCGACCTTTCCTTCAGCTGCCATACAATGCATATGAAGCCCATCCTAGGACTCGATTCGAGTGGTTCTTGCCAGGTTGTTTCCAGCGTCTGATTTTCATGCTCTAGTCGCTTATCTCTTTCCTTTGCAAACCCACTTGCTCTAGTCATGGAGTTGAAAGGTCTTGGCCTCGCAGTCCTTTGGCTGCTGGCCTATACGCCTTCCATCGCCGCCCACTGTGGCTATGGTGAGGTTTGGTGCGATGGCCGATGCATCTCCCAAACTGATGGCAGTCAATGCTGCACAAGTATATGTGGACAGAAGCAGAAAGTGTGCTCTGCAGGTGCGTGGATTGTTCCTCCGGCGTACAATTTATTGAACACCAGAGTCAATTGAATCAATCAAACTAACGACTGTGATAGGAACAATTTGCTGCGGTGCCAAGTGCTGCCCAGAGGGTTCATCAGACTCTTCTAGTGTGATTGTCTCTACTTCAGTGACAAGCTCAGAGGGGTCACCTTCAGATACGTCAGTTTCCAGTGGCGTTTCTCAGGAGGGCTCTACAGAGTATCCCACGGGGGGCACTACTGAGACCTCCGTCGTTGTTTCTCATACCTCGACGGAGGTTTCGACCAACACTGTCTCTGGGACTTTGACAAATACCACCCCTGGAACCTTTGCGAACACTACCACTGGGTATTCAACGAACGCTCCCGGTGGAGGTTCGACGAGTATTCCCGGTGGAGGTTCAACAAACACTCCCGGCGGAAACTCAACTTATACGGCCTCTGGAACCCCTATCGGTTCTGGAACTTGGACGAGCGGCGTCTCTGGAGCTTCGACAGCCACTGGGTCCGGAGCTTCAACGGAAACTGGCTCTGGGGGTGCTACGGGCACTAACTCCGGAGTTTCTGGTGAGACATCCGTTGGGACTTCAACGAACACCGAGTCTGGTGCAACTGGCACCGAGACTGGTACAGAAAGCACTGCCACTGGAGATTCAACCAACACCAAGACCGGTGCAACTGGCACCGAGACTGGTACAGAAAGCACTGCCACTGGAGATTCAACCAACACCAAGACCGGTACAGACAGTACGGCTACTGGTGATGCAACCAACACCGAGACTGGTACAAACACTGCAACTGGCGACTCAACCAACACTGAGACTGGTGGTACAAGTACTGGCTCTGGAGACTCAACAAACACCAACACCGGTACAGAAAGCACTGCTACTGGAGATTCAACCAACACCGAGACTGGGGCAACTGATACCAACACCGGTGCAACTGACACCAACACTGGTACAGAGAGCACTGCTACTGGTGATGCAACCAACACTGAGACTGGGACAAACACTGGAACCGGAGATTCAACCAACACCGAGACTGGTACAAGCACCGGCTCTGGAGACTCAACAAACACTGAGACCGGTGCAACTGACACTGAGACCGGTGCAACTAACACCGCGACCGGTACAGACAGCACTGCGACTGGGGATTCGACCAACACCGCGACGGATGCAACGAACACTGATTCTGCAACTTCTACCGGCCTCTCAACCGGAGGCTCTGATGAGACTACCGATACAGGCGCTACCGAAACCACCAACACAGCTTCTACCGACACTACCGCTGAGACTGCAACAGAAACTGGAACAGAAACTGGAACAGAAACTGGAACAGAAACTGGAACAGAAACTGGAACAGAAACTGGAACAGGTGGAAACGGTGGCAGCACCAACACGGGCACTGCATCACAGGGCGGCCCCTCATCCACCGCCTTCGTCACAACCTCGACCGGTGGCTCGACCACCACTGGGGTCGTTACAACCACAGCTACTCCCACTGATGCGTTTACATGGACGCGCTCAGATGGCATCACGGTCACCTTCACGTCCACGTGGGCCATTATCGGAACCGACACGGTTGATCTTCCTTCGGTCACGGCGACGTCGACCATCACCACGGACGGCGTCGAGCTCACACTCTTCCCGAGTGCTACTTCTACTTCTACGGCCGGTGGCGATGATGGCAATGTACCGCTTATCCCTTGCATTGTGCCGCCCATCCCCATTTGCATCCCCTGTCTCGCAGGACTCTGCTTCCCGCCAGCCATCTCTGCGCCGCCTCCTATTGTGCCCCCGCCCGGCGGTGGCGATGATGGCGACGGCACCACCACGAGTGGGTGCAAGACTTCTACCGTTACCAATGAGATTGTATCTTGCAGCACGGTAGACGGGAGCTCTGTTTCCTGCACAACCCGGCCTGCCTCGACTGTTGTGGAATGCTCCGCAGAGCCCGTCACATCGACAACCATAGCTGGTTGTCCACGTCCCACGAGCTCCGAGGACGACGGCATGAACTACGACGGTTGCGACCCAGCAGACCAGGTCCAGTGCGATGACGACGCCTGCAAGGGAAAGATCGCGCCGTCCCCCGTCCCGACACCCGGACCGCAGTGCTTTGCCCCTGGCAACCTGGGCTGCGGGTGCACGCCTTCGGACGACACGCCCAGATTATGTCTCAACGCGGCCAACCTTCCGTGTGACTCGGACTGTGATGCCGAGGACGGGAAGTGTAGGGGCAAATGGGAAGGCTGCGTGTGCGGTGGCGGCGCGACCACGAGCACCACTGCGAGCACCGAAACCTCGACTGTGGCTACGACTACGAGCTCTGTCCCCCCTTCAACGACTTCCAAGCCTGCCTGTCCCACGAACCAATCTTGCGACGACTGCAATGGCAGGGTGACAGATGGGGACGCCACCTGCCGCGGAGGCGACTTCGATGGCTGTGCCTGCAATCCCAGCGCCGACACTCCAGGCTTTGAGTGTGGCTCCGAGAAGTCGTGCGAGCTCAATGACTGCGATGGCACCTATGACGACGGCAAGGCAACTTGCACCAACGCCTTCAAGGGCTGCTCCTGCACGCCATCCAAGGACACGCCCGGCTTTGAGTGCGGCGATGCGAAGTCATGCGAGTCCAACGGGTGCGATGGCTCGTTCTCTGACGGGGAGGCAACCTGCCAAGGCGCTTTCAAGGGCTGCACATGTCTCCCCAGCACCGACACGCCCGGCTTTGAGTGCGGCGATCCGAAGTCGTGCCAGAGCAACGGGTGCAACGGCCGAGGTGACGGCGCGGGAGGCGCCAAGTGTCAAGACGCCTTCAAGGGCTGTGATTGTCTACCAGACACGTCGACGCCTGGTTTCTGCGGCACGCTCGGCCCGTGTGCGTTCAGCGGCTGTCAAGGAATCGCCGTTGATGGCCAGCAGATGGGCGTGTGTCAGGCAGATTCGCACAAGGGATGCAGCTGTGTCCTTCCCACGCAGCCCACGACGACCTCGGTGTCAGAGCCGCCGCCGCCGGTGGAGACGGGAGACACGTGGATCCTCCGCCTGTGGGGTGATCAGCAGTGCACTGCGAACACGCTCCCATATATGCAGCAGGGAGGACGCGGGCCCAGCGAGTGCATGCAGACATTCGGCGAATTCAGGTCGTGGTGCGCGCCGCTGAACCAGTGGCCGAGCTCGCTTATGGTGTATTTCTACGACACTGAGGACTGTACTGGTTCCCGCGTTTCGCTCGACAGCACCGATGTTGGCTGTCCTGGCGAGATCCAGGCGTTCCCCGGGTGTTATGAGGACGATAATTTGAAGTCATGGCAGGTTGTTAATGCAGTATGATGAGCAGCTTGCGGCTGGGAGGACTAGATAATATGAATCAAGACCGAAGATACTCGGCTACACTTTTACCCCACTGAACCAGGCTCTTATATAACACTTTTTGTTCCGAGGCTCTCAAACGTGTTGCATGCCCTACCCATTCAACAGCTGAAAGCCGTACAGAAGTAATCGAGTGAGTTGTCGTGACTTGTAAAAGATTGAGAGTGAGCCACAGAGTTAGATAGTCAGTGCTCGCAATTCCTTTCCTGTGACGTCAGCAGACCAGTCTTGGCCCACGTGAGCATTCACGTGCTGGATCTAAATCCGCTCACTCCACTCTCACCGACTATCAATATGAGAAAGCTTTATCACCGTCTCCTAAGTGCCAAAGTCATACAGTGATTGTTATGTTCCGCGCAACCTGTCCTTGTGTATTATTTTAGTAAGGCCATCCTGCAATAACAAAATGAAAACGGTTACTTTTCTAGCAAAGCAGGCTACCCTAGACTTGAACACGGGGAGATTTTGATTTAGAACATGTACAAGGTTGTTCCCCTCCTTGGATGTTGGGTTCTTCTGTATGATTTGATGGACGACTCAGAATAAAACAAGTCCCACCCAGCGAAGAAAGAGACACTTGGTGATTTCATTTCTTCAATACAGAAACGGGTGTGATTTACTACTTCCGTCACATGTTTTAAAGGAAACCAGTTTTGGCGTGAGGACCTTAACACTTGGAAAGCAAGTAATGACTCTAACGAGTCGACAAGATGGCCCTTTTGCTTACATTTTATTCCAGGCCATTTAAACCTAGTCTTTGACGGACGCCACTGTTCTCTTATCATTATCATCGCGCATGGTCGCCAAGCCAAAGCCTAGAGCGTTCCGAGGGCCCACTTAGACAAATCTCCACTTTGTCGTGTTTCCATAAGCTTGGTGGATGAGTAGTTTCTCACTTCTCTCAACATCTATATTCTCACCTTCACCAGCGCTTGACAGGAATTTCCCCATAATTCGAGGCCTAGGCAGCTGCTTGAAACCGGATCCGAATCGGACTTCCTTCAACCCCGGCCCACCATGCCTCCCCAGCTTAAGCCCAAGCGCGTCGCCGAGATAATGCTCGCTTCTCTCGGCCTCGAGCTCGTCTCATGCACGGTCCTCCAAACACTGTGGGCAGGCTACGGCCATATCTGTGCTATTACCGCAAGAACTTCCATGAGAGAAGTCGCGGCTCACTGGGCTAGAGTTTGTGGGGAAACAGCCGGCGTGGGCAACACGTTCCACCTCATCCTTAAGCTCATCTCGCCTCCCCACAGCGACGGCGATGAAGGGCACCTTCGCAAGATGCTGAGTTATGACGTTGAGCAGTACTTCTACAATAAAGTCACCCCGACGTTGGAAGACGATGTGGCTGTCGCGACCTGCCTCGTCTCGACCCGACATTTGGAGGGACAGGCCAGCGCAAAAGAGCTCCGAGGCTTGACCGCCACCATCATGACGGATCTGCGACGGAAGTTCCCGGTCGCGGGAGAGAAGAGATCGCTTCTCGATTCTCGCCAGGTCTATTCCGCCGTGGATTGGCTGGCAAAGTTTCACGGCAGCTCCTGGAAGCTACTGCCAGATGATCTGAGCAAATTCGTCCTACCGCCGCTCGAGGAGATGAAAAAGAGACAGTCTCATCCATCCACAGGCGATAAAAAGCTGTGGCTAAACGGAGGATACACCTACCTTGCAACACGCCGAAAGGAATATGCATCGCTCGCTGAAGACGTAGACTCGGAATGGTCTGCAGCCTTTTGCACGCCCTCTGAAGGCTCATCCTCATCTATTGCAGACATGGTGGCGGAATTCCTCACCCCCTGCGGTCGACCATTTGAGACGTACATACATGGTGATGTCAAGTCTGAGAATCTCTTCACTACCGAGCTGGGCGATCGAGTGGCCTTCTTCGACTTCCAATACGTTGGTCTGGGCCTGGGAGTCTGCGATCTCGCCAAGTTGTTCACATGTTCCGTTCCCATGAAGATGCTCACTGGTGGAGCTACGATATGGGATGAGCTTCCGATGCAAGAAGGCGAACGGGCTCTTCTGGAGAAGTACAGAGAGACGCTTCTTGGACGTATTCCTCCGGGGAGAGAAGGGATAAATTATCCCATGGACATCTTCATCCGGCACTGGGAGACTGCACTTGTCGATTGGTGTCGGTTTCAGGCATCTTGGGGCTTTTGGGGTAACACGGAGTGGCTTGAGGCCAGGGTTCGGTCAATCTTGAAGGACCAGGGGTGGAGGGATTGGCTGCAACAGGAGGTGTCTAAACTTCGTAGGTAAAATTAGCTTTGTTCTTCCCATTTTTTAAGCTATTAGGGAAATAAATTCGCACAAGTCGAGTTTCCGAGCGAGGCATTACTTTACTGATGACAGTTGGACATGTATCTAGGACAACCTCACTTGAAGAGATTACTCCAGACGCGCTCGACGAGTAAATGCAACAAAAAGCATGAGTTATTCACGACAGCTATTTACCTAAAACCGCTGACAAGAACTCCCCGGCAAATATGGACAACCAATCGAAAGTGTATATACATAGAATGTGAAGGCCAGGTACATCTCAGAAAGCGATGCACCCAACCTCATTGAAACCACCCGCCCTGATCATGCGCAGCGCTCTCATTGTGAAGCCACAAATGATGCTGTGTCCCAACGGCCAAAGCAGTATGATGTTGATCTCATGGGCGGATTTATACGCACTGGGAGTAGTAGTCGTTCTGCTTGGTGCAAGTGTAGCCCGTCACGCACTTGGTAGCGCCAGTCCAGTTGAGGCCACCGCACTGGTAGTACGCCTTGGCAACAGAAGAATCCCCGGCAGCGGCGGTTGTAGCGACAGCAGCTTTAGAGGAGCTGGTCTTGACGGCGGCGACGGAGGTGCTCTTGATGGCGGCCTTGGTGGTGCTCTTGACAGCGGCGACAGTGGTGCTCTTCACAGCAGCGACGGTGCTGCTGGACTTGACGGCGGCCTTAGTGGAGCTAGACTGGATGACGGCCTTGGTGGAAGTAGCCTTGGTGGAAGCAGCCTTGGTCGAGGAGACCTTGACAGAGCTGGACTTGACCTCGGCAGCGGCGGTGGCGGTGGCCTTGCTGGTGCTGACGGCGACGCTGGCGCTCGAGTCCTCGGTGCCAGTGCTGTCGAAGGTGCTGCCGATGGGACCGAACTTGATGTTGGAGAAGATGACAGAAGCGTTGGGCGTGTCAGCCTCGACGTCGGTAGGGACACTAGAGTCGGTAGAGCAGCTTCCTCGCTTGGAACCGACACCCGTGGAGTCGACGGGGTAGGTGGAGTCGAGCTAGAGCATGTTGGAGTGGTGCTGGAAAGGGAGTTAGTTGAATACAGGCTGGGAGATGTCACGGTCTTGGACTTACATCGTCCTAGAGGCTCATGACGAGAACCATGGGGGCAGCAAGGGCATCGCTCATCCCTGAGTATCCGCCCTTGGCAGAAAAGTCATCTTCGTCGCCAAAGACAGACTTCTGCGCAGTGCAGAACTCAGAGGTGAGGGCGTTGCCAGCGTTGCCGGAGATGGTGGACTCGGAGTTGGAAATGACCTTGCCGTCCTGGACGTAGAAGCGCTTGATGGAGGAGAGGCCGCCGCTGGTGCCTTCGATGAACTGCGTGACTACAGTCATGGTCTTGGTGGTGTCGACGGTGAAGTCGGAGCCGGGTCCGTAGAACGACTCGTTGCCCTGGCGGTACGAGTTGAAGTCACAGCCATCGGGGTCGCAGTCACCGGCATAGCGGGAGTCGGAGTAGGTTCCGCCGCAGGCATCGCCCTCGCACGAGTGCTGGGTGAGGTCCTCGCAAGGATGGGCCGTGAACGCAGTGGAGATGTCGTTGGCTTCCCAGATATCCATTTCGGGGCAGCACGTGCCGAGGTTGCCGATGCCCGAGTTGGGGTCGTTCTCTGAGGGCTCCCAGTCCTCGACGTTGGCCTGGAGGTAGTTAGTAGTTGAGATCAAAGAGATTGCTTAAGGGACCTTACGACTCCGTTGATGAACTTGACATCACGGGCGCACTGGGCGTCACAGTAACCAGTGCCGTACTTGGCACCAGCCTTGTTGCCAGTATACTTGGCCTTGCCACCGTCCTCGTCCATGGAAACAAAGTACAGGGCACCGTTGAGTCCGCAGCTGATGCCTGATACATCAACGTCAAAGGTAAACTCGTTGCCCAACAGGGTGAACATCTGATAGGTCGACTCGTCCTCCATAAGATACAGGCGGCTGCCGATGTTGGTTGCGTAGGCACCGACAGTGACGAAGCCAACGCTGAGCTGGTCGCCGCTAGTGGTTACGCCATAAGTGGACGCATAGTCGGCGCCATCGACACAGCACTTCTCAGCACAGGTCTCGCCGTCAGTGCAGATGGTGGTGTCCCATTCATTGCCGGTGAAGCAGTTGGTGCTGCCATCGACGGTGTGCGTCCACCTCCAGTTGGCGTCCACGACGACGGAGCCCTTGACATCGGTGCAGCCGCTGGTGGTGCACTTGGACCAGGTGAGGGCAGGGTGGGTTTCGGTTGTCGAGGTGCAGACCTGCTGCGCGCGGGCGACGGCGATCAACGCCGATGCGATGGAAATAGTGCGATACATGATAAAGAGCGTCAAGCTGTTAGTCAGAAGGAATGTGAAGGGAATGTCAGAAAGGAAACGAGCCACAGGCTGTTGTAGTGAATGAAAGTTGGTGATGAGGTTGAAGACAAGAAAATGTACATGAAGGCGACCAAGCAGCGACTTATATACGCTGTCCATTGAGATTCACCCTGCCTCTCGAAGCCAATCTAGGAACATAGTCTGCCTCCTGGTTCCTGCATCTCAAGCGAACTCCCAGGGCCATCCAAGGAGACCCGGCTGGATCTCGCCAACGGGACGCAAAGACTCCCGCCGTTCCTTCATTACCTTCGAGACTGGAACGGCCTGCGATGGCCTCAGAAGTGGCGTGGAATATGGACAGGTAGCCGCTCGCCGTGGTGAGATTCGCATTCCAGGTAAGAAATTTGGTAGATTTGTCCGGAGGTGTTCCAGATTCATCCGTCGGTGCCGTCTGACGACGGCTGGCAGCCCTACACCATCAGGCTGGATTTCATCATCTGAGACGGGCAGTAGTGGACCATCTAGAAGAGTGGCTAGATGACATGGGGGAAGTCAGCTGTTCCTGGGCACGCTTATTGGGGCCGACTCCCGGGCGACAAGGGTTGGCCTCGCTCGAGATTCTCATTGGAGGCATATCTGAGCTGCACTTTGTGCCTCCTAGGATAGGGCTATATGGCCATGGTTCCACGGTTCCGCCGTCCCGGTTGCCACCCGTGCTGTCGTTCACCTTGTGTTTCCATGCAGTTAACAGCTAGAATCCAGATCCGCCGTCACCCGACGTCCCGGTGGCTGGCAAATTGAAGGGGCGTGCCAGCTTCACCCCGCAATCTTTTTGAGACTCTTTGCCCCTCATCACCTGGTGCTTCGTCATGCCACTTGGTCTGTCAACGCCCCTCATGGACCGTGTGAGTGACGACAATAGTGTCATGTTTGGCTCCGAGGGTTGGTACCGGCGTCAATTCTCCCGCGTACTTTAAGTCTGCGTCCCGTCTTGTTTCACGCGGAAAGTTTACTCCTGGATGGTTTAAAGTTTCGGCAAAAAGAGCATGAGAATATTCTCAAAAGTTAACCTCCGACACAGCGAGAACAAGACCTTTGGCAGTCAACAATGGCCTACGTCGCGATGAGAAGACGTCTGATTCTGTAGGCTGGCTTAATATCGATGGTCACCTCAAGTGGAAATGAAACACTTGAATTTCGGGTAACGGCCTCATTTCGTTGCCAATGTCGTATTCGTGATGTATAGTGAATAAACGTGGCGGATATGACTCAAGGTAGCGTCCAAAGAGTCCGACGAACTAGACTTAGGAAACGTAAGTATTACTCGGTGAGATGACTCAGGAGGTCTTGATTAAAGACAGGTAATCAGTACTCAGAGAGTGTTCCAGCGCCCGGAATAATAGGCCCCATTTCTCTTCAAAAATTCTCTGATGTAAGTGTTCCTTGGTCCTCGCTATTGCGCCCCGTCTAGAGTTGAGACATACACAAAATACGGTGCGCACCTAAAGACGCACAGCCAGCCGTCCAATCGAGGGCATATTATCAACAAATAATCAACATGTAATTGCTAAGACTAACTAACAGTTCTAGACTCTAGACGCTGTATGCCGCATCGCTCCGTGGCGTAAGCTTGATATACATTCCGTTCTCTGGCTTGATCGTAATAACGCCCCTCGGTAGTACCTTCGCATCATCCATCGCCAGCTCCCAGGAAAAGGCCCTCGTCATGGCAGCTAGTAAGCAGCGCATCTCAGCCTTGGCGAAGTTCTGACCAATACAGCTCCGCGGGCCGTGAAGGAACGTCATAAAGTCATAGTTGCTACTGGCGCCCCCGTTCTGATTTGGCTTCCCATCATCGGTGATCCAGCGTTCAGGGCGAAACTCCGCCGCATATGGGCCCCAAATTTGGGGAGAGCGGTTGATGAGCCAGATTGAGACGATCATGTCAGTTCCTTTCGGGATGGGCTGGTCGCCGATGTGTGTGTCGCATAGAGCTTGTCGCATCGTCATGGGGACCGTAGGATACAGGCGTAATGTCTCGTGCATGATGCCGTTCAAGTAAGGCATCTGCTCCAAAATGCCACCGAGATCAGGTTGCGGGTCGCTTGTTAAGTCTGCGGGCAAGTACTCCATGACTTCTTCTCGCAGCTTCTGTTGGACTTCGGGGTGCTTGGTGAGCAAGTAACATGCCCAGGTCAAAGCAGAGGCTGTGGTTTCGTGACTGGGCGAGCGATTAGCAACGTACTGTCTATAATAGAGAAACGCCTTACCCTGCTGCTAAAAATGTCAACATCTGGTCCTTTAACGACTCGTCAGAGAAATTGTTCGATTTCATAAGATGCGATAAGACATCAAAGTGGTCGTCCTCCTTCTCCGCCATCGCAACCCTCTTATCCTGTATCATGGTACCGCATATGTCGCTGAGAGAGGTCGTCAAATAGGTGAATAGACTGTTCATCTTCCACGGGATGAAGCGCACGAATTTGATGCCGAATGCCAGGGACAACATGGAGAAGACAAGCTTCTCACGCGAAGGCTCGAGGAGCTCCTCGTAAAGCTCCTGAAGTGGGTCCTTTGTCTTCTCGACGACATTGAGCTTACGACCCAAGCCAGCAATACCGATGATATCGAGCGTGACCTTGCTTGCCCAGGAGCTCAGCTCTATCACTGAACTCTGGCCCTGAAGAGTTGTGCCGCTGCTGATTTCTCGATTTAGTGCCTTTGTCAGGATCTCGCCCTTGGCCCACATCATGGGGTACAAGTTCTTGATGTGCCGGAAGTGAAAGGCAGGCGTGGTGTTCTTGCGGAGAAACTTGTGTTGATTCCCTTCAACAATAATCAAGCCATCGCCCAAGATATGTCGCAAGAACGAACTAATCCTATTTGGCTTGGCAAAGTCATAACACTTGTGAACATGGAGGTCTGCCAAAAGGCGAGGGTTCGCGATGAGCATTTGTTTTCCGAAGACATCGAGGGCGATCAGGTCTTGTCTGGGATACTCCTCGGCTATGTCTAGGAAGAGGTCTCCAGAAGGCCGTCCCTTTACGATGAGGGACTTGTGGGCCGCACTAAAAAGTGTCTAGGAAGAGGTTGTTAGTTGAGAATAGGGATTTAAACAGATGAGGATTCATTCATGGGATCTCGAAAGCAGCTGAGACGAAATGAGACACAAAGTAACTTACCCTTGGACCACGAATGTGGCGTAGTGGACTGACGAAGATGGGATACAGTAACAACCAGAAAACGGCCCCAAAGGTGTAGTTGGCCAAGAGAATGATAGCCACTGCGCTTAGGTGATTCCGGGAACTGTAGTAGTTCGGGAACGTATGTATGGCGAGTAGAGCTTCCACCGCAGCCGCCAGCGTCAGGCTGGGTAGACTAAAGAGCTGAGATGCGACTGTCATATTGAAATAATTGCGTGCCTTGATGATGACACAAGACGGTGGGTGAACTGGTGGTTAGCAATCTTAAAGAACAAGGTATGCCTTTGGAAGCTATATATATAAGCATGCCTGTCGAGCTCAACGAAAGTAGACGTAGCAGGCATCCAAAGTGTTGGCAACGTCAGACCTGTTGAAACGGTTGTCTTTCACGTGAATGGCATACTCATTGAAAATGCTGTTGCCAGATTGATCTCTCCATCCGGAACCCAAACAAGCTCCGCACCCCCGCGGAGAATTCGCGTCAGAGGCTTGCACTGGAAATGCTATCCCAAACGGGCCAAGTATTTCTTTGTAGCATCAAGTCCTGCGCCCGATCGGCAGTCAGGCGACCGTTAGTCGTGAAGCTAACATAAAGGGTATAAGCTCATGCACGTCGCAAGGACGATCCTCATCTAGTTTAGCCTGCGAGTTCGCCAACCACGTCGGCTAGTTTGCAATCAACAAGACAGCATGTGAAAATGGATGTGGCAGATGATAAACCATCTGGGAGATGTAACATGCGAAAATGAGGTATTCGCATGTGCTCCCCGTTGTTTTCCGACCTGATCTAGCTTCAGGATCTTATCGGAATATCGCAGGGTGCCTCGCAATCTAAGGCCAAAATGGATAGCTGCTGTCCCTCCGCTGTAGCATGAGTCCGGGATACCGGACAACTTGTGGACATCTCGTTGTTCTCCATACAGGTGATTCATCGGATGAGGCCATGGGCCGTTGGTGTAATTATGTAGAATATGAGAAGGTAATTCCGTCTTCAATGTCAGCTTTGCAAGCAAGCACCTTTACGATTGAACTCTGTCAAACCCACACAATGGCTTTGAAACGTACCATCTGTCTAATTTTATCTTGTGCACTCCTAGGAGGTTACGCAAGCATGTTCACATCTTACTATCATGGTTTCTTTGACGAATTAAGCAACTGCACCGCCGACACGACCTCTGCTACTGACAGATGTGCACTCGACATGTCCCATTCGCAAGACAACTCGTTTCCAAAGACCTTTACGTATATAGACTCCATCGATAGCCTGATAAGGCTTCTGTTGGAGTTCTTTGCTCAAGGCCTGAGGAGCGACCCGGACGCGAAGAAAGTGGATATTGATGCCCTGCTCGCTTTTGGCTACCTAGCTTCCCAGTTTGGAGGCGCGTGGTTTTTAATAGCGCTGGAGGGGCTGCGCTTGAGGAATGCAGGCACGGTATTGAGTTGGTATGTTTTCCAAACCTGGATAATCTGGTCTGGGCCGTTCTAACTATTCACAAGGACTGGATCGTTCGGCATCGTATTCCAAGCCATTACCATTACCATCGTCGCCCCGATATACCTCACCCTTCAACTCCTGCTCTCGCCTCCAGCATCACAGACGAGCTCCGTGCTTGTGGATCCAGGCGATCTGGCTGTTCTTCCTCTCGCAACGGTCGTATCCTACGTTCTACCGACTATCGGCCTTTGCCTCCCTTTATTGAACATTTTGTCGCGAGAAGCAAACTATCTCGTCATCGCTCTCTGGCAGCCCTTTCCGCTGTACCAGAGTGCTGTGCAAGCTGTTCTCCGTCTCGTTTGTACCCAACGACGCGGAAAACCTGGCGATAGAGTCCGAGTCAGTCCTGAGCGCTGTATCTTAGCTTTGGGACGCGCATACAAATTCGTTCTCTGTCTGGCAATGGGCGCGCACTTGGTTGTTCTTGGAACCATCATTACATCAACTGTCACCGATTTACTCCCCGCGGTATCTGCCGCACAAATTCTGGCGCCAACTTCCCTCACAAATCCCCCTACCTTGGCTCTTCTAGATCCACCTGTGTCGGCAGTCAGTTCTCGAGCAATTGTTGTGTCTTTCTTGCGGTGGGATGTCTATTGCACATGCGCAGCGTTGACCATCTGGGCAGCCTACCATTTGAAGTCGACACAAGGGTCACCTAGCTGGACGGCAATACTACGCAAAGCCTTGTTTTGGACAATTGTGGGTGGTCCGATTGCCCCGGCAGTGATGCTGCTATGGGAGCGAGATGCAATGATTTTGAACAAGCTGCAACTCTCAGAGATGAAGTTCAAAAGGAGGTGAAATGAGCTGGCTGGTACCATGGAGGATGGAGGGGGCACGTCTGGTGAAAACAGACACTGTGCCTGAGAATCTAGTGGTATTGCTGGCTACCGAGAAATGGAATAATGAAGCTACTCCAAGATGAGTTGTCAATTTACCTAAATTAATCCTTCAGTGATACTTACGGGCCAAACAAGCATTTTCGACCTGTTCAGACCTCGCGTATCGAGCCTTGTGATGATGATGATCAAGAGTTATTCGCCACAAGCCTGGACCGAAGAGAAGCTTGCTCGTGCGCCCACCTCGATTCACCGCTCTGCGCATTCACCCACTCCACCGCCGACCTGATTCCAATCATGGCATTCATACGAGCCAAGATCCCTCTCGCCTTTTCAAGCTGCTCTGGCGTAGCATACGCGCAATGCGTAATGAGCCTGATGGAATGAACAATGACGATGGCGCCGGCACCGTCACGAGGCGTGGATGTCGGAAGGCCGTTCGCGTCCGTGTCGCCGAGTGCGTACGGCACGCTTGCGAGGATGTCGTCCATGGTCTTGCCTACGTGCTGCTTCAGGACTTCAACGGACTCGGCCCACTGCCCCATGTCGCCGAGGGGAATTATATCCGCAAGCTGCATCTTGCTGTGGTACAGAAGAATGCTCAGCAGTAGGATGAGCCGCGCAGATCTGACCAGGATGATTATGCACGCAGTTTCGACATCGCAGTACATCCCTGTTGAGGCTACTTCGCCCAGGGCGATCGGTACGGTACGGCCCTCGAACGTGCTTTGCCAGTGTGCTGCCGCCTCTTCGTCCCAAATGTCAAAGTCTTGGAGAGTTTCGAAGCATTCTTGAAGGATGGCTTCCCCTTCTTCCTGCTCCGGGCCGAGGTATGATGTCTGGGACGCGTCATTGCTTTGTGATTGTTGGACTTGGAGATCCACGCAGCGGGATAGACTGTGGCGGAGTGACAAGGTCCGCGACATCATGGACATGGCTCGGAGAAGAGGGTCAAAGAGTCCCATGACGGTAGCTATGGCGCCAGGATCGCTGTATCGGTCGTCTTCGTGCAAGAACGAATAAATCTGCTGCAGCAGTATCATGGTGAGTACATGTTCCGCACTTGCAAGCCCCAAGCTGGAATGTCCTCTTGGTATCACTTACCAGTCTGAGAAGTGCCAAAAGAAAAAGCTCGGCTCCTCTCCTCGTTCCAATCTGACCCGGCCCTCGCTTCTCTATGAGATAGAAGAGCCCGGGTGCATGTTCATTGGGATCGCCTGACCCTTCGCCACTGATTTCCTACAGAATTCCAATTGTCAGCACCGAATATGCATCCAGTCAGGGTTCCTAACCTTGTGGGTGCAAAGAAGAAGTATGGCTGTGATGACTTTATCATCAGTGGCTTGTTCTTCAGTCTGTATAGTATCCTGCAACATGCGGATCACGCGACCATAGTTTTTGTATGATTGCAATCGAAACTCTTCGCCCCCAAACTGGTTGTACGCTGCCAGTTGAGCGACGCTGAGAGTGGCTGTCTCTAGAAGGCCGTGCTTATCATGGTCGTAAAGGTCGGGAAGAAAGCTCAGGTGGCCGGGAAAGCCATCAGTTCCATCAGCTGATGTGAAGCGATGGATGAAGTAGCTGAGAGATATTTGATCGTATGAGTCTTCAGGCTGACGAATAATGGCATGATGTCGGAGTTGATCTCGTTTAGATCTTTGGGTGTCTGCATCCTGGCTCTTCTCTTGACTAGGATCTGGCTTTTCTTGCTCCTGCTTTGGCGCTGTAACGCGCTTAATGATGGCGGTTGGGCACGGTGGCCTTGCGGTGAGGTCAACACTAGGAGAGTGATGACGGAAGTGGAATTGGTCAGTGTATCCTAGACAAGCCTTTCCATAGATGTAGCAACGACGACATGAGGGTTTAGTTTCGTCGCACTGGAGGGAGTTTCTTATCAGCTCTTGTCCAGTACGCTCGCAAGCAATCTTTGGCCCACCTTGACTTTGCGCTGGCGACAGCGCAGGCAACCTGTACTGAAGTGTCCGGGGAACACCATATCGAGAAAGTGGATCGAGAGACTGCGGATCTCGACAGCGCAAGAGGAGCTATGGTGGAAGTAGGAAGCCTAGGAATAGGTCGGATGAAGCACGAAGTGCGGAGTAGCGTACGCGCGCGCTAGCTACCAGTAGATGGATGTCCGCGGCAACTTGCAGGGGTGCTCAACCGTCCACGTGCCAGTAAATGGGGTCAAAGCCCTCTTCGGGAGCTTTATTGCCAAGAGGTGACGTCGGCTGGGGAGGAGATGTCTGCTTGGTGACATGGGTAGCTAGCGATCGTTGGCCTTTACTGAGTGCGGTTTAGCTTGCGAAGCTTTCTCCCGTAGACCTCTGGACCGAGGTTTGACGGCTTGGCCTGCCTCGCTGCCGGTGACAGGGTGGAATTTTGCAAGCAGGTGTTTGTATTATGGTATCTGAGTGCTGGCCGGAAGCTCGAGACAGAGCAAGTTGGGTTACATTAGACTAACATATAAGACTTCTTACACCAAGCAACAATGTCCTATCTCTGACTGTTCCAGCATTGTCTATTTCTTGCACCCAGAGAATCTACTTGCCACCACGTAATTTAATCGTCACACGCATACACGCAGCTAGACATGTCTTCACTGCTTTACTCGCCTGCAATCGAAGGCGTTGCCCGCCTAGTCAGGATTGTCCTCTCACCTCTTTGGTCAGGACCTCTCCTCCTAGCCGTCGAGTATGCGCCCGACTCTGTACGCCATGTCCTCGTTTCCATCGCAAACAAGCTCCCTCTCCAGCTATCAACATGGTCTCCGGACCTCTCCGTCGCGAAAACCCTGCTCCAAGTCCTCGTGGCTCTCGGCCTCCTCCGCCAAACTAACAAAGCCTTGAACACCATGGCCTCCAACTCGTGGCGCCTAACAGCGAGGAAAGACTGGGACTGGCCTACCGAAATTGCCGTTGTGACCGGTGGATCCAGCGGGATTGGGAAGAGCATTGTCGAAAGACTTGTCGCGCTTGGTGTCCGCGTCGCCGTCTTGGATGTGCAACAGCTGCCCAAGGAGATGGAAGCAAATCAACGCATCAGCTTCTACCACTGCGACGTCACCTCGACCGAGTCCGTAGCCGAAGCCGCCGATGCCGTCCGCCGCGAGCTTGGACATCCATCCATCCTCATCAACAACGCCGGCATCACGCAGCCCACGCCCATCCTCAAGATGCCCGAGTCGTTCCTGCGACGCATCTTCGGTGTCAACTGCATGTCGCTGTGGTTCACGACGCAGCAGTTTCTACCGCGCATGATCCAGCTGAACAAGGGCCACGTCGTGACGGTTGCGAGCATCGCGTCCTTCGTGGCTCTGGCTACTGCCGCAGACTATTCTGCAACCAAAGCCGGAGCGCTGGCTTTTCACGAGTCACTCGCCAGCGAGCTCAAGCACTTTTACAAGGCTCGCAATGTTCTCACCACTGTAGTTCATCCTAACTTTGTCAAAACTCCGCTCCTTGATGACATTTCGGATCGTCTGGGACGCTCTGGTGTTCGTTTTCTCACCAGCGACCAGATCGCCAGCGAGGTTGTGGCTCAGATAAAGAGCAGGCGAGGAGGCCAATTGATTATTCCCAGGTCGGCATCGGGAATTTCTGCAATCAGGGGATGGCCGACATGGCTGCAAGAGATAGTGCGCGATGCTGTGGGGAGAGCAGCGGTGCAGCAGTAGTTACCTGTGAAATGTAATTGGTGCCAGGGTTTGACGCGAGTGCTTGTGTAAGAAACGGATAGCTAGAGTCTTTGTTCTATCATGTCGAATATGACCGCAATTAGTTAGCCTACCAGCGCATGCCAGCGTGTGAGTCGTTTCTTGGTTAGAAGCCGAGGTCTCAAGTTGGACTGGATGTAATATATGCAGCAGTCATGCCCCCGGTTCGTCGTCTATCGCACACAGCATCTTATACATGATTTTCTCTACCTTTATCACTTTTGCCCGTCAACACCCAGTTCCTACCAAGTACCCACCATGGCTATCTCTGCCCTTCTCAAAGACGTTTACATCTACGCTTATGTCCTCATATACACACCCTGGCTGCTTTCTCATTTCACCCTTGACATTGTTCTCCAGCTCTTGCCATGGAACCGACCTGCCACGGAATGGTCCCTGAACCAAGCTGCCCGCATGCGTCTCATCAGCCTGGTTCTGCTCTACTGGTCTCTTGCACGCTTTGGAGATCGATTGACTTTGCTTCATGGTCGAGAACGGAACCGCTTTGAAGTTATTCATCCAGCATCACCCAAGCTATACCGGGCGATTTTATCGGATACCCTCATCCAACCAGACAAGCTGGGCATGACTTGGACACCGTCGCGACCGCCACCAGCCGATTTGGTCAGACCCGGCATGATGGTGGCACTGCACTTCCACGGAGGCGGCTTTGTCATTGGCAACGGACGCGATGAAGATACAGGATACCTCGCCCGTACACTGATCCGGCACTTGGGGTGTACTCACGTCTGCACGCCGCAATACCGCCTCGCCAGTGGTAAGAACGGGCAGTTCCCAGCGCCGGTTCAAGACGCACTTACAGCATATGTCAACCTCATCCGAGAGAAGCGCATCCCGGTGACTCAGATCATTTTGTCCGGCGACTCAGCGGGTGCTAACATTGTACTGGGGCTGCTGCGATACCTTCACGAGCACGGAGAACAAGACGGCATCCCAATGCCAGCAGCGGTGACTCTGTGGTCGCCATGGGTGGATGTCAGCGCGGCGCTTCACCAAGATATGACGCTATCGCCCAACTACAAGACGGACTACCTCAACAGGGAGTTCGGCCGATGGGGAGCCTCGGCCATCTCGGGATTCGGTACAATCGATCTGTCGAGCCCGTACCTGTCGCCGTTGCACCACCCTTTCAAGCCGGCCTCGAGCATCCCCATGTACGTCAACGCCGGAGAGCGCGAGGTGCTCTGTGACGACATCAAGGGTTTTTGCCAGCGGTACCGGGAGGTTGGCTGGCACATCTGCCTGGATGTGTCCAAAGGCTGCCCACACGACATCCTCTTGTTGGGGTCAACGGTCGGGTTTGCCGCGAAGGCTGAGGAGGCAGCAGAGAACGCGGGAAGATTCCTGTCCGAGAGTCCGGGCATCAATCTGCGGGGTTTGAACCGCGGGAAATCGGCCGGACTCGAAGGGCAGTGATCGTCGGACAGGTTGCAGCCAGCGTCCTTGACAGTTCAGTCAAGCTCACTCGTACGTCATGTCAAAGGCGCCACTGGCGAAAATTACTGGTACTCTCAAGAGGCTTCAACTCTCAAATAGGCTTAACCAAGAGAAATCCATTGCATTACTGTGTATCCCTGCCTCCCTATCCCTAAGACCCAATCCAGGGCACGAACTGTACGAGCAAATACATTGACGGAACCTTCCCCGCAATTCGCACTAATCCCCGCCTTGTGTTTTCCTGTTATGGTCTAGCTTCCGAGCCTCGCAAAGTCCTCCTACTATATACCAGTATGACGACAGCAGGGACAGTCATTTACTAGTCCCTATCAGTGTCGACTTTGCGACCTTTCTTAGACGGAAGCCTATGCGTTTAAGCTTGTTGAATTCTGTATCAAGACGATGAGTAGTTTGGCCTGCAAGGGTGACCATTGCGGAGCTCTAGGCACCATTGGCCCAGTGTTGGCAGGCCAGTTGCGGGTCAACTGATGTACGTGCGAGATTCACATGTTTATGCATGCTTCTGTTATCATGACGAATTGGATGACCAAAATAGGGTCTGTATGCCACATGTGTTTCATTGCCGAGGTGTTCTTTTGTCTCGTCGCTCTGCCGATACTGCGGGATACATCACCCAGCTGTTACCACCGATATATGGTCGACATAGAGCTTTCCCTATAGATTCTCTCAGCTATCTTTGTGCTGGTTAAGAAATTCATCGTTCCTATTCTACCATCCTACACTGAGTTATTCTCCGTCCGTTGTACAATCCATCATCTTCGCCATGAGCAGCGAAAAACAAGAGCCGGGCTTCGCCAACGACGGCCTCTTCTTCGACATCCTCATCATCGGTGCGGGAATGTCGGGAATCAACGCAGCTTACCGCATTCAAACCGAAGGCCCTCCCAATCTCACATACGCTATTCTGGAGGGTCGAGATTCCATCGGAGGCACTTGGGATTTGTTCCGCTATCCGGGCATTCGATCCGACTCAGACATCTTCACATTTGGCTTCCCCTGGAGTCCGTGGAAACACAGCGAGTCGCTGGCCGCGGGTGATAAGATTAAGGACTACATGATCGACTCGGCTCAGTCTGCTGGCATCGACCATCAAATCTGCTACAAACATACCGTTGCCTCGGCAGAATGGAGCTCGACCAAGAAGAATTGGGAGCTCCAAGTCATGATTCAGGGCGAAGATAAGCCTGTCTCATTTCGATGCCAATTCCTTCTTCTTGGTACGGGCTACTATAACTATGAGGAGCCACTTCAGACTGCAATCCCTGGCATTGAAGACTTTAAGGGAAAAGTCATCCACCCTCAGTTCTGGCCTGAAGAATACGACTACGTCGACAAGAACGTCGTGGTCATTGGGAGCGGTGCGACCGCCGTCACCATCTTGCCTTCCATGGCCGATAAAGCCAAGCGGGTGACGATGCTTCAAAGGAGCCCGGGCTATATCTTCTCCTTGCCTTCGAACAGTTCTTTCACTAACCTTCTTTTCGCCATCCTGCCCCCGAGTCTTGCGCACTTCCTTAACAGGCTCATGTGGCTTCTACGGAGCTACCTGACCACGGTTCTCTGCAGGTCATGCCCCGGCCTAGCAAAGAAGATCATCAAGCATGCGACAATCAAGCAGTTGCCCCCGGACATCAGCTGGGACCCTCACTTCAAGCCACGATACAACCCGTGGGAGCAGCGTTTCTGCGCCTGCATGAACGGCGACTTCTTCGCTGCTCTTCGGTCTGGAAAAGCCCACGTGGTGACGGATAAGATCAAGAGAGTTACCGCAGACAGCATTGAGCTCGAGTCAGGACCACCCTTGCGCCCCGATATCATCGTCACAGCGACCGGCCTAAAGCTTAGGTTCGGCGGAGGCATACAGTTCATGGTGGACGGTCAGCCGATCAACGCAGCAGACAAGTTTGCCTGGAGAGCGGCCATGCTTCAGGACGTGCCGAATCTCCTCTTCATGACGGGATACGAAGCGGCATCATGGACGTTGGGCGCAGATGTGGCGGCCCGACTCTTTGTACGCATCTTGTGCAAGATGCAGGAAAAGAACGCTACGGTTGCGGTGCCTCGAATGACAGGGCCTCAAAATATGCCTGCGAAGCCTATGATGAACTTGACTTCGACTTATCTGAAGAACTCGAGTAGTGTGTTGCCCAAGGGGGGCACGGGACCTTGGAGTCCAAAGTCTAATTATTTTGCTGATCTGGCCGGGGCTAAATGGGGGGACATCTCTACAGGCTTACAGCTATCGTGAATTGAGCAGTAGGTATCGGTAGATCTGAAAGCTCATTTGTCATGCTCGAGGTAGTTTCATAGGTCGGATAGTAAATTCCAGCTTGTATTCATGGAAAGTGGCTGCATCTGCCAAGTGTGCATTCTGCGAAACGGAAAAGCTTTGTTTCTTGATTTGACCTGTATCTGATGCAATGCGACGACGTAAACGAAGTCTGTCAACTTTTCGCTGTCTGTTACGGACATGGTGTCACTTCTGCGCGGCTCAAGACTCGCCGCATGGGATCTAGCTTCGCTGCATCTTCCTTGCTTGGGATCTTGTCTCGGGATCTTCGCTCCTTGGGGATGCTGCGGGGGGCTGATGGTTGGGATCGTCGTGCGGGGTGCATATGCTTAAGCCGATGGTGATCTAGATTAGTAGAAGAACCAACAAGTAAGCATGTGAATCTAACCTCAACGGCTTTGATCGACTATAGCCAGCGTGTCTAGTGTTATTCCCAATTCAGCACCACCTTCCGAGCCCACCATCTATCCGTAGCACGTGAAGCCGACATGCCCAAGGACCTAGATACGCCATTTGCAAAGCATTCATCGAGTGTTCAATACCATGCCCAAGGAAGACTCCATCGCAGCGACAGCTCATAGCCTAGTCAGCTGTATTATGCGTTCTGGACATTTGCACTTATTTAAGTGTCTTGCAATTTTCAGTTGATCGCCAACTGAGCTTGAACGGCCTCGCAACCATCAATCTCTTCGAACGATAACACATTCTGTATCAACCAACCCCAACTTTGTTGTCTAAAAAGCCAAAATGAATCCATCGGCTGAACCTGGCACTTTGAACAACTTGACTATCGGTCAGGAACGCAAGCTGCAAGACGCCTGGGTTTACCTACTCCGTCTCCACGGCACTGAATTTTCCCACGGGAAACGAGACAAAGATGTCGAGTTTCTGCAAACCCTCGACAGCCAGTCACCAGAAAGTTTCAGACATGGTCTATGGAACTCCATCAATGATCATCCTGATACAAGCGTTCTCCGTTTTCTGCGGGCTCGCAACTGGGACGTGCAGAAGGCCATGGCCATGATGGCATCGGCTATTGACTGGCGCCAAGATCGAGGAGTTGATGATATTGTTCATGATGGCGAAAGCGTCGGGACGAAGAAGTTACGCACAGCTGACGAAGAAGGATTTATGGCACAGTACCGCTCTGGCAAAAGCTACGTTAGGGGTGCCGACAAGGAGGGTCGCCCAGTGTACATCATTCGGGTCCGGCTTCATGATCCTCACCTACAGACGGCAGAGGCTATGGAGATGTACGTTTTGCATAACATTGAGACTCTCAGGATGATGGCCAGGTTCCCATACGATAAGTTCTGTCTTGTCTTCGATCTCAGTGGATTTGGGCTTCGCAACATGGACTTTCATGTTGTCAAGTTCCTTCTCCATGTCATGGAGGCCAGATATCCTGAGACACTGGGGGCAGTGCTTGTCCACGACGCACCGTTTGTTTTCTGGGGTAATTATACCACTCTTGCCACCGGCTTAACCACATCCTGTGCCTAACTCTCATCACCAGGTATTTGGAAAGTCATAAAATGCTTGATACACCCAGTCATTGCGTCCAAGATCCACTTCACGAGTGGCAAAGCAGCCTTGACACGCTTCATTTCTAAGGACAATCTACAGACGCGTTATGGCGGTAGCGATGAGTGGGAGTACGACTACATCAATCCAGTGCCGGGAGAAAACGAGCAATTGGAGATGGAGGAGAAGAGGGCTGAGGTTCAAGCGGAGCGGAGCCGTCTTCTTCACGAATTCGATCAATTGACTATCGAGTGGGCGTGTCTTGACCCAGAGACAGATGTCGCTAAGGAAAAGGCACACAGGAGACATGACTTGGCGGAGGAGATTCAGAGGAACTACTGGAAGCTTGATCCATTCGTTAGAGCGAGGACTTATTATCACAGAGCAGGTGTAGTGACGGGCACGGGGGATGTAGACTTCAAAGCAGCTGAATAGTATCAGAGCATCATGTGGGCACGAACATCCGGTACAGAGTTTGGAGGGCAATTGAATATGCATGAGTGTAAATATCCCCACTTGAAGACCGGCACAACCCAGTAGCACAAAAGGTAATGAAATGTCAAGGTCGATGAGCTGGCTAGTGATCGACTGTTGTGAGCCCCTGCTACGGAGGCCGATAGGGGGC